>JAZHYW010037352.1:0-11825 GCA_037355805.1 Ixodes ricinus
TTAAGGCAACGAATGCGGTGTAAGCCTACGCGCCGCGGCTCCCTAATATTCCTACCTCTCCCCCCCCCCCCCCCCCGTTCCTTCCTTTCCCGCCTTGAGCACTTCCCCAAGAAGAGAAAGGAACAAGTTTTAAATTGAGACAGGTTGCGGTTTGGTCCTGTGCTACGGCAAGCATACGTACGTACAGTTGGACTGCTTTGACTTGGATAGATCTAAAGTAGTTCAAGTCTCATTTATTGGTCTTAAAAACATTTGAAACCATCCCTCCCCTTTTTTTTTTTTTTTGCTTTATTCTTTTAGGTGGCCCTTGGAAGTTTAGTGGTTTTGTTTCGCGGCTCTTAGGCTGGGTCAGCCTGGCCACCTATGGCTTTAGAGTAATACGTCTAAATGGCTGCGAAGTTCTAAACTACTGAACTTAGAAGAAACAAGACCATTTCCAAAACAAATGGAAACATTTTACCCTTAAAACAGAGCATGTAGGAGAGGAGTTTGAAAATACCTCCTTGATCTTCATAAGAGATGCCCGTGAATGTGCCCAAAATGATAGAGTTTGCTATATTACAATCACATTTAGTCTTAATTATTTCTTGTATTATTTGTATGCAGAAGTCTGTTAGTTCGGGACACGAGAGTTCAGTTATTAGAAGAGGTGGACGAGGCGGTTTGAGCCCTAAATACTTTAACCACCAAGATTACTTTGTTGTATGTTTTGCTTTATTGTTCAAGTCCCCATATGTAAGATAGAGTAAATAAATGAATTAAAAAAAAGTCAGTAATTAAAGGGGTCATGAGACGATATCGGGTTGGAATGTTGATGACTTTGAAGAGGCGTACTCGTCCTAGTCTGAATGTATGGGCACACGGTATAGGTAGTGATAATAAACCTTCTATAAACAATAAAATATTAATAATGTTTTTTTTTTTTTTTCGCTTCCTCTTTCCCACCTTCCCTCCCCTCCCCCCCCCCCCTTTCTTTTTTTTTTTTCGACCGCTAGCCCCCCATGTAAAATACACTTCCGGGGTTACTGATAAACTCTGATTTTTTTGCGAGTCAGCCTGGTTGACCTCCAGGCTGTCTAGCCAGCTAGAGCTTTCATTGCTTTAAGCATGTCTCCACGTGTTGGTGCTGTTTAGCTCATAGGCTTGGTAGGGTTTCATGTTTTCGGGGTTTATTTTTCTTATAATTTGTGGATGCTTTTTTGGTGTTTACTTTCTCCCGCAGATTCAGCCTTCTTTGCTGACCGCTTTTGGTGTTGGATCGAAAAAACTGGGTTTATCGGGGATTATTAAAGAAAACGGGGCATATGGTTCCCCAACCTCAGCGGAACATTCGCGTGACCCGAATAATCGAAAGACATGCCCGTACCGACGAGGAAAAGAAATGAGATGTGCCAGAGAAAAAACCAGCCTCGCAGGCAGTTTATTGGAGGTAGTGTTTCGTGCCAAAATATAACTGTGGATGAAGATTTTCTTCCTGCAAAGGTTGGGCTTTTCTTATTCATTGACCGATTTTGATAAAACTGACTTGGGAGTTAATTTTTGTGGTTTATCGGGATGTACCGAAAAACCTAGACCATAGTCTTAGGTCGTGCGAAGTGGGCACATAGTTGAATCAAGATATTGTTATCCCTTGCTTCGAAGCGGGAGATATCAAAATCGTGTCTTGAATTGTGACACTTCATGTCGCTTAGGAGGAAAGACCCTCTCTACTATCTATATGTGCATTTAAGCAAAGATCCAACATGCAGTGAGGTGTGCAGCGAATGTTCCCCCTCCTCCCCTTTCTTTTAATCCTAGGGCCCCCCTTCGGGGGCTCTAAGGATCCGCCCTGGTTGGGATGATCCCGCAAGTAGCGCGCATTCGAGGGGTAGCCGGGTACAGTGTGGGCACGCCGGCCCGGCCGTGACGTCCTTACGGGAAGTGGGTGTAGTGCGGTGCCAGTGAGGGTTTGCATTTGCGCCCTCCTAACAGGGGTGCTGTCGGCCTGGCTGAATCGGAGTGAGGGAGAGTGTGGAGCGTTACGCGTTACGCTGCCTTGACTTCTGAGCCTCATTAGCTTGATCCGGGGGCGGTGCTTGGGGAACTAATGCCCTCTCCCCCGCCGCAGCCCCCCAGGATCCCGCCGGGAAGGTCGTGGTCCGACGGTTCCTCGCTGCCGCCCCTGAGCTCGGAGGGCAGCCGCAGCTCGAGCAACCTGCCCGTAGAGTGTCCCTCGTGGCCCGCGAGGAGCGGGCCTTCTTTGCGTGTCGGTCCTAGTGCCCAACGTGTCTCTAGCGCATTGTCCGCAACTCGACCCATTGTTTGCCACACAGGCGCTCTGTGTCGTTGTGACATTTGATGCGACAAAAACGAGACTAAAGGCCAGTTCACACACTTGCGACTGCTTTGTGACCGAGTGCGTTACAACCTCTTGTGATCTCTTACGACGCGAGAACGCACTGGCACCATCTAGAAGGTGGTCGTGGAACCAGGCACGTAGCCAGGGGGGGCCATGGGGCCCGGGCCTCTTCCAAAATCTTCCATTTTGCTGGGACCTGCTCTCCCCCTCCCCTCATACAGCATTTTGTCATAAACAACCCCCCCCCCCCAAAAAAAAACACGAAATCCTGGCTACGTGCTTGCGTGGAACACACATGTTTTCCGGGTAAATTTTTATCTTTTTCATGCATCATTTTTTTCACTGTTGGCTTGAAAATCTTTTGACAATGTTATAAACGACCATTCATCTCGCAAAAACTGCCAAACCTTCGCTCCAGCGAAATTTGGTTCCAGGGCTACCTGATAGTTGGCAGCTACTTAGCGTGCCAGTGGTATGTCCTCACATCGTAGCAGATCGCACTTACCGTAGTCGTAAGCAGTTGTGAGTGTGTGAACCAGCCTTAAGATGCAGCGAGTCTCCTGTGTTGTTTGATCGAATGCCACCGCAATACGCTGTTCGGCCTCTCGATTCCAGTGAAGAATGGGCTTTACCACAAGCGTTCCTTGGGAACGGCGCGTTTCTTTCATAAAATTCCAAATTGGCCGCATTGATCTCGAAAGATTTTCCGAGCGAACCTGTCATCTACATTCACTGACAGGATGAAAGCGGCAGGGAGGACTACATGCGCAAACATAGTTATGTGATGCTTTCACAAGTCTAGATTGGCTGGAGTGGCTCGTAGCATCTGCTGAGGGGCTATGTTCGACAGATGTTCCGTTTCTCCTGAAAAGAAGCGGAAGTGACGGAACTGACGATATCGCGTCTGATTGGCTAGAGGCCCAAATGACAAAAGAGCGAACTTTTGTCATTTGAGCCTCTAACCAATCAGACGCTATACGTCAGTTCCGTCGCTTCCGTTTCTTTGGAGAAACGAAACATTTGTCGAACATAGCCCTCCTGCGTGTGCTTGTGTGAGGTGATCCGAGGCTGCACCAGCTTGTGTTTTTAAACAAGCGGAGCACTCTAGCAGCACACACCACCGGCACCGCGCATGCGCAATGGGGTGGAAGCCAGAAGCACCGCATCTCGCATCAACAAACCATTGAAATGGGATGATGTTGCCGTCGGTGTGAGTCCCCATGCTCTTTTCCGTGTTGGGAATTGTTGGTTCTCCATTTTCCTCACAAAGTCTTACTACTTTCGTGGCCTGAGCGAAATTAACGAGGCTCGTTATACCGCGAGACTTTGCGTAAATAATGTGACCTACGCCAATTCATTCCGCATGATGCCTCAAAATGGACACTAAAGCCTGATTCACATGATGAGATTCTGCCCGGTATTTTCAGTCTCGACGTCACTTGCCCTTCGAATGTGTGGATGGTAGCTGCGATGCTCGCTGTCGATACTGAAAATCGCAAGCAGAATCGGATCAAGTGAAGTGGGCATAACAAGTCGGTGATGGCTACTGTTAACAATAATATCTATCATCTCATATCTACTGTTTACACTGAGCCTGCCTACCCCAAACAGCCTTCAAACTTAAAAACATTTTGAGGCCTGCACTTACTTCTTATCGCAACCTTTCGTCTACTGGCCGTTTTGGTTTGAACGAGCAGACGACAGTTCGAAAGAGTTTGAACGATGAGACGGCCATTTGAATGTGAAGCTGCACTGAATGTGGTCCACGGCTGGTCTGGATAACTTGACGGTTTTCCCGCGTTGATGTTGGAACAAAACAACTGCATTTGACGGACCACAAGGATCCATGAATTCAACCCAAAGTGCTTCTTGGACAAGCAAGGCTCGTCTGACGGTGTCTTGTTTTTACTTTTCACGGCACCTATCCAGATTTTCAGATGAACCGAACAGGCAGAAAACGCATGAAAACTGATCTTCACACCTTTCCCGGCTCTTTGGTGCAGCCCCAGTCGTGACATTTTGATGAGAAGGCAGGTTTTAGTGTGGTTTATTCCAGAACAGCACAGGAATGCCCATCCTGGATGGTGATTTCCGCCCACAACCTAGACCGGAGGTGTGCCCGAAGTGCCACCACCGCGGCATGACGTAACGGAGTTGAGTTGGTGTATAGTTGTGCTTTTTTCGGCAATAGACCTTTCCGGAAAATAACACGAGGCTTCTCGTCAACCCAACAGTGGCTTAGAGAATTGGGGGAGTGTTCCGATGTATGCTCGGGCCAGCTCGTACGCTCCGTACATACTGAAGCTGACTCCAATCCTTCCTCCTTACCACCTCGAGTTAGAGCACAAAGAACACAGAGCAAATGCATCCCAAAGCTTATACATACCCTGTTTTGTTGTCGTACTGCTTTCTTTGTGTTCTGAAATCGCAAAATGCTAAGCAAACATGAACGCTCCTTTTACTTACGGGCACTCTTTCACAAGCCATACATTCAATTGCTGTAGTGGGTTGGCAAACCAATGGGAGGCGCTGCATATTTCCGAAACGGTATATTAGCCGAAGCCGATTGGTGTAATGGGAAATGCGCTGAGGGGGTGTTTCTATCTTCTGCCAGGCATCATCGACATCCAGCCGGCAAGGAACCAGCAGCGGCTCTTCGGTGTCCAGGCTGCCTCCCATTGGTTCATTATGTAAGTGGCCGCATCGTGCGAAATGAAGCCCCGTTTGTCTTGTGCACTTGCGTTATGAAGGAGCGGCAGAATGGTGGAAGGGAGGCGTGCACGCCAGTGCAAGCTGCGCACCATTTGTTTTCCCGGACCAGAGAGGGAGGTTGATCTGAGCCCCACCTGTGCACTTTCTTTGGATACTAGTCGCATCACTGGAACAGGGGCAACAGAAAATTCACGCATTTCAGCGCATTGGAGACTACCAGGTGCCATATGTAGCATTCTTTGCCTTCTGACTTGATCTTGAGGTACAATCACGGCTTGGTTTTTTGTTTTTTTTTAGGGACGAACAAATTTTAGCGTTAGTATAGGGAGTATTGATACATATGTGTGTCAGTTACATTGCCCTGGCAGCAGTTGCACCCAATTCTTCGACGTACAGCAAAACATCATCCCGGTTCGAAGGCTCGACGCTCGTGCCATTCGCATCAGGACTCTGAGTGTCTCCCAGTCCGGGAATCCCCTGTTGCTGTGTCGGTGTGAGAGCGCGTCCCTCTTCCTGTGCAGCCCTGGGAAGCCTGTGCCTCGAGGGACGCCGGATGTCCGTGACCTCCAGGCCCCCAACGAGGAGCGCCAGGGGCTCGCGTCTGCCCAAGCACTGAATGCCCCGCAAGAAGACTGTCAGCAGCGTCGGACAAGGGAGCGACGCTCGCTGCACGGCCACGTGTAGGACCCTCTACGGCCTACAGTGCACTTGCCAGTTTCCTCGCCGTCTGGCGTGGTGTCACATCCACTGCTGGATGGCAGTGGACTTCCTTTTCCTCAGTCGCTGTGGACAAGTTGTGACGGACTTGCGCTTCCATGGTCGGCTTTTGGGGGGTGATGATTGTTATCCCGAGACGGGTTGATCTTCTTGCCACTCTTGTTCTTTTTTTGAGGGGAGGGGAGGGGGGCTTCGAGGTTTCTTTTGTTTTGTGTGTCTGTCCCTGCTTCAGGCCACTGGACAAGCTTGGCAGAGTCGTGCCACGGTGCTCGTGCGATGTAACTGCAAAGTGAAACAACCGGGTTTATCGCAGTGCGAAGAGCAGCAACTGAGTGCACCCCAAATGATCGCAACGGAGTTCTGGACCGCTGTGAATCGTTTGTTGAGTGCTGTCATTGATGGTTAGTATGGCTGTGCTCTATGCCAAGGATTGTGTGCAGCATTGTTGGCGGAATGGGTGTAGCTGCGACTTAAAAAGGGCTTTGGTCGGTTTGTCCGGTGTTTAGTAGTGCTGGTTCTTTTGTTTTGTGGGACATTGTGGCACACCAGGTGCAGCTCGCAGACCCACACACACTTCACAATGTCACTATGCACCCCCATGCCAAACTTGTGTGTGGTTCCGAAATGTGCACCTTCCTATCTTTTGCCCCCCCTTTTACTTTTGATACCCTTCGGGATATTGCTATGCCCTCTGCAGTATGTAAATGGGACCTTTCACTGCATGTTTGAACTTGAATATCTGTTACTCTTTCCTTTTGACATTGCACCTTTGGGAAAGTTAGATGAAATTATTGTTGTATTTTTTTTTATCCTTCCATGATTGTCCTCACATTGTACAATAGCCACGTTCGATTTACTTACACCTCCTGCACAGAAGCAGAAAAGTGTAGGGCGGTGTACTTCCGGTCGTATCGAAATACACATACCGGATGCATATCCTTTGACTTGCTCACTCCTGCACTTTACTGCACTGGTGCAGGAGGTGTAAGTAAATCGAACGCAGCTACTGTTCCTTGGTAAGAATACTTTTGTACCTTCGTGTATTTTTTTTAATTGTTGCACATGTTTTTTAGAAATTGCACCTTTAGAAACGTGAGATGAAATTATGGTTGTATATTTTTGTTTATCCTTCCATGATTGTCCTCACATTGTACAATGTTCATTGGTAAGAATACTTTTGTAGCTTCATGTGTATCTACATTTTTTATTATTATTATTATTATTTTTTTTTTTTTTCAGATGCGATTGTTTGGTATCATTCAAGTTAGAAAATTGCCCGAGACAGATTATATTCCGTTTCCGAATTAAAACTTGTTTCAAACCACCTGTTTCCGTGATTTCGGTAGCATGCGCCACGTTATGATACGAAAATAAATAATTTCTGAAGTTCCCACGTAACTATTTATGTTGGAACACCTTTCTCTTAAAACCTGCAGAAAAACTATCGTGTAGCCTTTCGTAGGTGGAAGGCGGTTTCGGCTCTCTACGCGCACTGCATCGCGCGCGCGCCTGCCTTGAGTTGATTGAGGCAGCGCTTGAGGGCTTGTCGTGCGAGTCGTGCGCAGTGACGTCAGTGTGACGTGCGTCTTGAACTTGCGCATGCGCAATTAACACGTTCGCAAAGATGGCGGATCGGAGGGAGTCTTTGTGTGCATCACCGGCTTACAAGCGTCCTCGTCTGGAAAATGACAGCAATCTGCTTGGATTGAGTATACCAAATGACGTAGTAATGCCACCGGAGGAGTTTAAGCGACAGAAGTTTGCGTCGGATGCGGCTAACGGTAAGATTAAAGCCCGCAAAGGCTTCCTTCCCTGTCCGACAAGCTGCCAGGTTTGGGCGCACGGGCGGCCGTGCCCGCTTGGCGTTCGCTGATTGGACGAGCCGCTGGCGCTAAGCCTAACGTGTCAGGCTCGAGTCGCAGAGCAATGGCCGCTCACTTTGGCCTTCGTGCAGTTCCCGACAGCTCGGCCGCGTCGATGCCGGACCTCTCTGCAAATAAATTGTGATTTTCGCCCGAATTTCAGAATCTCGTTCATTTGAGAGCTCAGACCAGCGCTCTGGCGTTGCATTGTCGGGCGGCTGTCACGTTGGTTTGTTTACATCCATTGGCGCGACGGGCATCAGCTGATGACACTGTTGCTTCTCCGGAGTTGAGTTCACTGCGCGCGCTGGCGATCCCCGCGGGGGCGGGGCGGTTGCTACTTTTTCGCCGCTTTGCCACTCCGTCCGATCGACGTGGGACGGGCTTAGATAGACACTTACTTTTTTTCTTTTTTTCCAGTTTCCGAGGTGACTTCGTCTAGCGATGCCAACTCCGAGATGTGCAACGGAGACTCCGGCTTCCACGAGCTGACCTCCACCAGCGGCGCTGACCTGCCAAACGGCGACGGGCTCTTTCCGGAGAACGACAACGTGGTGACAGGTGAGCACCGTCGGCCCGTGCACACTCCTAACCCAGGCGCTACTGCCGGGCTGTGCGCGCCCACTCGGCGCTTCTCCGCGTATTTCGTCTGGCGATCGAAGGAGTTAACCGCGAACGGTGTCCACGCGAGGCATTTGGAAGGAACATCGCTGAGAGATGACTCGCCGATAGCAGAAGACACTCGATTGTGCACTCGTGGACAATCTCACCTGAAGGCACGCGCCAAGATCGACGATTTGAATTAGCCGCGAGAGGACGCGTCGTTGGTGCTCGAGGGTTGCGCGCCTCTGCGGCTCACGTGCGTCAAGCGGTCTCGCGCACCTGCTTTGCTCTCGTGGTTTGTCTGCTTGCATAACCTTCGGTACTTGGGCATTAGATTCTTCCCGTTTGACAACATCAGCAGAACCTACAGCGACCCCGGAAGTGTATTTTACGCGGGGGGTCTAGCGGTCGAAATAAAGGGGAAGGGGGAGGAGAATTAAAATTGAAAGAACAACCATTACCAAGATTTTACTGTTTATAGAAGATTTATTATCACTACCTATACCATGTGTCCATGCATTCATCCAAAATTCCTGTCACGAAGCAATGAAATGTTGACACAATCGGATCCAATAGTAGTAGCTATACGGTGGCATTGATCTATGGTGTCTATGTAAAATACACTGGAAAATCGGGTGCCTACATGTAGAAAGCTCACATTTTCAACAACAGTGTACCTTATTCGTGGACGCATTCCTGTGAAATTTCTCGGCGCAGCTCCGTTCCTGTTAAAAGTTATAACGATGCAGTCTTAAAATTTAAAAAAAGTTTACCACAGGTTGATGCAGTCGTCCTTCGGTGGTAAACCTTCACTGGTGATGTCCTTTTTTATTTCAGCATGTTTCCTGTTTTTATGGTCGTTTTTGAAAAGAGTGTAAAACAGTCTGGGTGTATAATAGGGTGTTCGCCTGAACGTAGCAGGCTGGCTCGCCAAGAACCAAATTGTGTTAGGAAAACCAGACACAAAAATACAGCCGAGAATGCCACGACTCTTCGATGTCTCCGACGACCACCGTGCAGTGGCGTTACACTGCACGGAGACATTTGCATCCGCCGCCCCGGGAGCCCTATGTGAATTAAATTGACAGATGTAACGCCAGTGTCCTCGGTGGTGCACTTTAGCTCGAGAGCCCGCAGCACTCGCACACGCAACCGGCGAAATCCTTCCCTTGAGACATGGGAGTGGCCGCCCGAGTCCTAAGGGGCGTCGGTGCACGTGGGGCCTCGCAGAGGGTGTGGCCCAGGAGAGCCCCGCCTTCCTGGGAGCCCTGGGGTGCGAGGAGGATGACGGGGCTTCAACCCTGAGCGAGCTGTCGGGGCTGTCGGACCTGTCGGAGCCGAGCAGCGGTTCGGAGTGGAAGCCGAGCAGCGAGGGCCCCATGGGCTGGGTGCAGCGGCAGATGAGCCTCGGGGCAGACCCCGGGCCCTGCTGGAGCGACTGCTGCCTGAAGGGGCCCTGGTGCCCCCCAGTCTGGACCGCCTCACCCTCTGGAGGATCCTGGTGAGCGTGCTGAGCGAGGATGAGCCCCCCGTCGAGCCAAGCTGCCCCACGTGAACACCCTGGACGACGTCGTGCACCTGCTGCGCTCCTGCACGCGCATCCTCGTGCTCACCGGCGCAGGGGTGAGTGGCCGGTGGCGCCCGCTTCCGCCCTCTTTCCCCTCGTGTCTCTCGGCCTCTGGTCTCCCGGTCTATCCTCCGTTTCACTCTAAAGGTTAGATTGGACACTCATGACTACTTACAACTGTGTGCTCTGAAACCTATTAAAAAGCATGTGCAAAGAAAAAAAAATTTATTTTTTAAACAGTTTAGATGGAAAAAGGGTGTTGTAAAATAAATTTACGATAGAAAATAAAAAAACGTTTAGAGCTATATTTACGGCGCGATACGAATTTGTAGTTGGCGCCCGGTGGAGCCCGCATAAAAATTGGTGACTAGCAATCACGTGACTGGCCACTAGTCATGTGGTGTTTGTGCTCCTTTGGGAGCTTTCTTTGGGCTCTAAAAGTTGCTTACTAATCTTAATTCTTTCTTTTCACTTTTTTTTAGCAAATTTTTTTGATGTTTAAGGATTGTCACTGATACAATAACAAACAAAAGTTTCGCCATTTTTTCTTTGAAGGGGAACGGTGTCACATGTTTAGGTTTCTAACATGTCGGCTCCCCCAAAACGACTCCGCTGCTTGACAATCACGAGGACTGCAGCCCTTCGTTGAGGAGCGGCGTCGCTTTGGAGGAACCGACATGTTAGGAGCTAAAACACATGACACCTCGCCCCTTCAAACAGAAAATGGTGAAGCTTTTATTTTGTATCGTACGAGTCAAAACAGAAGTGGCAATTTTCTTATACTTCTTGTTTCTCAAGCATCAAAATATTTTGTTAAAAAAGGAAGTGCAACAAAAAAAAACGAAGATTAATAAGTAAATTTTGGAGCCCACAGGAAGTTCCTGAAAGAGCGCGAGCACCACGTGGCTAGTGGCCAGTCATGTGACTGCAAGGAGGCACTTTTCGTGGGCTCCCACGAGCGCCAATTAGAAATTCGTTTCGCGCCGTGAATATAGCTCTAAAAAAATTTTGTTTCTTGTTGTAAATTTATTTTACAACATTCTTTTTCCATTTTTAAGCTGTTTAAAAAATAAAACTTTGTTATCCTTTGCTAATGTTTTTTAAAATCTCTTGCGACAAGTGCAAGTTGAGAGCCTGGATTACCGTATTTACTCGAGTAATAACCGCACTATTTATGAAGAAAACCTGAGGGTTCGCTTTTCCGCCGAGCATGCAGATTGCCAATCACCGCGATCGACAGCATGATTCGTGCTGTTTACAGCACAGAGATAACGTCTTCGTGCAAAGATGGCATCTGTGAAGAATGCATCTGTATGGAGGATCGTGTTCTCGATCTGGTAATTCGCTGTGTTATTTATGCGCAAAGCAATGATTGGCTGTATACGTGTTATGAGGGAAAGTAGGCGCAAGGGCTACGTTCATAAATAGTGCTGCTAGTACTCAAGTAAATATGGTACATAAAGTTTTCAGCTGCTCGATCAGGGTCACGCAGTTTACGGAGCGCATTTGCAATACGAGCTGCAAGGAGGTGGCAAACACGTCAATCATCTGCGGGCGTCTCTGCCTTTCCGCTCGCCTTCTTCCTCGCCACGCGACGACACAACACTATCTATGTGTCGTCGCCACGCGACGACACATAGATCGCAAGTGCATGCGCACTTGCGATCTATCTCCGCAGGAGGCGTCCACCATTAAATTGCAAACGCTCCCCGTGGTTTGGTGTAGACCCTCACTTCAATTGAGGCTCTCCAACGACGAGAGAACACACCTGGGTTCATCTTTGGGTAGCCTCAGAACACTTGAAATCTCCTATATTTTAGACTTTTTCCTGCTCTTTTGGCTCAAACAGCGTGTGACAATCTTGTAAACGACTATTTCTCGTATATATGTTTGATATCTCAAATGACACAAACCCTTTGCTCTAGTGAAATGCAGTTCAAGGGTCACTTCATAGGTGGTGTTAGTGTCTTCTATCGTCGTAAGAGATAGCAAAAACTTGTTCGTGAGCGAATTCAAGTTTTTCAAA
>JAZHYW010037353.1:0-14148 GCA_037355805.1 Ixodes ricinus
TTGGCGTAAATGAATGCGGTGAAGCCTACGCCCTATGGCCGCACTGAATGGCAACGAGCAATTGAATTTAATTCCTGGGATTTTGGATTAGAGTTTGTTTCTGTGTGGTGTCTGAGCCGAATGAGTCTTGCTTGCCCGTTTCGACCTTATCGGTTACATCACATGCAGCGCAGCAAAAATGGTTAGGTTAGCGTTCCGTCTGCTTCCTCCTCCCCGGCCCGTCTTACCCTCGCCCTTCGTTCTTAGGTTGCAACGGACTATAGGTGTTTTGCAGGAAAGCAGACGCAATGGCCTTGTTCATAAATAGTGCGGCTGTTACTCGAGTAAATACGGTAGTGCTTGTTTTTCTGGTTATACGTTAAAACAACCGAGTCAGGCTGAAAGTGTACTCAGGACATAATTTGATAAAATATTTGAACTTATTTCAGTAAACCTTATTGTGTCATGCACTCTGGTGTAGAGCTGTTTGGCAAATGTTTCGTCATATAATAGCCGACACACAGATATCCTGTGGCAATCTCAAAATCTGAAATTTGTTATGAAGATCTAAAATAGATGTTGTCTAATTAAACTCGACGCCGGTGATCAAAGGTTCTGTCGCACATGGGTAGGGTTCTGTCTTTTTGGTAAATACTGAAAAACCCAAAAATTAACCTCAAACTAGTTTTATCAAAATCAAAGAAAACGGAAAAAACCCCAATTGGAGCTGTCCTAAACATCTGAAACCCAAGATTCACCAGAAAAAAACCTGTATTACAGCTTCATTTTGCTTTGAACGGGAACACCACCCACATTGAACTGTCCGTGAGGCTGCTGCTTCCTTCGTACTCCTTATCACCTTTTTTTCTCTTATCGGCACGGGACCCACGCATGCTCCATCGGAGGTAAGGAAATCCTATGCCCTTTCTTCTTCAACATAAGTCCTGATAAACTCCAGGGACCCCGGAACCGGGGGGACAACGAGGGCTTGAGCACCCGCTGTCATTTTCCAGGGGTGCTGGGCAATATGCTGAGCCCCCGTGCATTTGGCTCATGGCCTCCCTCTTCCCCAGGGCCGAATTAAGATACGGTCTAAAAAAACAGCAATGCTAAGCCCAAAATTAAAAAAAAAAAAAAAAGAAGAAGAAGAATATGCTAGTTGGTTTTAGACTTTTAGTTCAGCTCAGACCAAAGACGGAACAAAACTCAGAGGAGCCTCTGGGCACTGGCTTTCTGACGTCGTGCCATTCCCTACACACACCCCCCCCCTCTTTTTTTTTTTTTCTCCGACGGAGAGGCGGTGTTGCCTCCCACTTTTCTTGTCGGAGTGAGCAAAGCTGTCGGCGTTGGCGGTCCCTTTGAGGTCTATTCTAATTGAAACCAGACGGAAGGACGGCCACGGAGTTCTCTATTGTACTGGGGCACCTTCGACGACTTGTATGGACAATCGTTAGTTGGAAGGCAAGCAAGTGTCGCTGAAAGCTACACGAGCAACATACATGCTACACATTATTGTTTGTATATTTTTGGTCTTTTAAGGTATTTCCATATGGAAAGTTTCCTCCGAAACGACAAGTTTAAAACAAGCAAAAAGAAATATCGGTGAACGTCCCGAAGCATTTTTTTCTAACCTCTAACAGGCGTTTCTAGGAGCCGGCTCTTGAGATGTCCCCCAAAAGTTTTTGAGAGTCAGTGACTGCAAGCAACTGCTCTGGAGCCCGTGTCTGATCTGCCAGTGCGAGACACCTTTTCTGCCATCGAGTGATGATCGCTATGATTTATTTTACGAGCCTCTGAGGTATGACTTTTTAGGGGCGAAGCTCCTTAGGGGCTAGCCATGTCCGTATGTCCGTCCGCCGTAGGCCGGCGTCGGGCGCTCGTGCTTCTGCTCGTGAGATCACGTGCTCACGAGCATGTGAGCACATGCTCACGTGCTCCTGTAGGGCAAAAAAAAATTGGAAAAAAAAAAGATGAAAAAAAAATTATGAAAAAAGAAAAAGAAGAAAAAAAGAGTAGGGGGTTCTGAGATGCCATCCCATCTGTCTGCTTAAAAAAGAAAAAGAAGAAAACCACACATTCTCCTACTGCCATGAATGAAAAGGACCGAAAAGCTCGGCATGCAGCGCCTCAGCGTCTACGTAGACAGCAAGCTGCTCCGGAGACCAGGGCGCGAGAAGCTGCAGCACAGCGTCAAAACCGCCAAGCGGACCCGGAGTTGAGAGCTCGGGAAGCGGCGGCAAAGCGTCAACGCCGACAGCAAGCAGCAATACCTATGACCAAAATCAGTATCATCAGCACCACCCGAGCTTCGCCCCAATCAACATCATTCACCACGTGGAGATGCGGTCATTTTATTCTTAGCTTAGAGCAGGGGTGGCCAAGCTGCGGCTCTTTGCGTGTTAAAGTGCGGCTCGCGGCTCCCTAATATTCCTACCCCCCCCCCCCCCGTTCCTTCCTTTCCCCGCCTTGAGCACTTCCCCAAGAAAAGAAAAGGAACAAGTTTTAAATTGAGACAGGTTGCGGTTTGGTCCTGTGCTACGGCAAGCATACGTACGTACAGTTGGACTGCTTTTGACTTGGATAAATCTAAAGTAGTTCAAATCTAATTTATTGGCCTAAAAAAAATAAAAACCCACTTGGCCTTTTTTTTTTTTTTTTTGCTTTTTCTTTTAGGCGGCCCTTGGAAGTTTAGTGGTTTTGTTTCCGGCTCTTAGGCTGGGTCAGCCTGGCCACCTATGGCTTAGAGTAATACGTCTAAATGGCTGCGAAGTTCTAAATGTACTGAACTTAGAAGAAACAAGACCATTTCCAAAACAAATGGAAACATTTTACCCTTAAAAGAGAGCATGTAGGAGAGGAGTTTGAAAATACCTCCTCGATCTTCATAAGAGATGCCCGTGAATGTGCCCAAAATGATAGAGTTTGCTATATTACAATCACATTCAGTCTTAATTATTTCTTGTATTATTTGTATGCAGAAGTCTGTTAGTTTGGGACACGGAGAGTTCAGTTGTTAGAAGAGGGTGGACGAGGCGGTTTGAGCCCTAAATACTTTAACCACCAAGATTACTTTGTTGTATGTTTTGCTTTATTGTTCAAGTCCCCATATGTAAGATAGAGTAAATAAATGAATTTAAAAAAAAGTCAGTAATTAAAGGGGTCATGAGACGATATCGGAATGGAATGTTGATGACTTTGAAGAGGCGTACTCGTCCTAGTCTGAATGTATGGGCACACGGTATAGGTAGTGATAATAAACCTTCTATAAACAATAAAATATTAATAAGGTTTTTTTTTTTTTTTTCGCTTTTCCCCATTCTCCCCCCCCCCCCCCATCCCCTTTCCTTTTTTTTTTTCGACCGCTAGCCCCCCATGTAAAATACACTTCCGGGGTCACTGATAAACTCTGATTTTTTGCGAGTCAGCCTGGTTGACCTCCAGGCTGTCTAGCCAGCTAGAGCTTTCATTGCTTTAAGCATGTCTCCACGCGTTGGTGCTGTTTAGCTCATAGGCTTGGTAGGGTTTCATGTTTTCGGGGTTTATTTTTCTTATAATTTGTGGATGCTTTTTTGGTGTTTACTTTCTCCCGCAGATTCAGCCTTCTTTGCTGACCGCTTTTGGTGTTGGATCGAAAAAACTGGGTTTATCGGGGATTATTAAAGAAAACGGGGCATATGGTTCCCCAACCTCAGCGGAACATTCGCGTGACCCGAATAATCGAAAGACATGCCCGTACCGACGAGGAAAAGAAATGAGATGTGCCAGAGAAAAAACCAGCCTCGCAGGCAGTTTATTGGAGGTAGTGTTTCGTGCCAAAATATAACTGTGGATGAAGATTTTCTTCCTGCAAAGGTTGGGCTTTTCTTATTCATTGACCGATTTTGATAAAACTGACTTGGGAGTTAATTTTTGTGGTTTATCGGGATGTACCGAAAAACCTAGACCATAGTCTTAGGTCGTGCGAAGTGGGCACATAGTTGAATCAAGATATTGTTATCCCTTGCTTCGAAGCGGGAGATATCAAAATCGTGTCTTGAATTGTGACACTTCATGTCGCTTAGGAGGAAAGACCCCTCTCTACTATCTATATGTGCATTTAAGCAAAGATCCAACATGCAGTGAGGTGTGCAGCGAATGTTCCCCCTCCTCCCCTTTCTTTTTAATCCTAGGGCCCCCCTTCGGGGGCTCCTAAGGATCCGCCCTGGTTGGGATGATCCCGCAAGTAGCGCGCATTCGAGGGGTAGCCGGTACAGTGTGGGCACGCCGGCCGGCCGTGACGTCCTTACGGGAAGTGGGTGTAGTGCGGTGCCAGTGAGGGTTTGCATTTGCGCCCTCCTAACAGGGGTGCTGTCGGCCTGGCTGAATCGGAGTGAGGGAGAGTGTGGAGCGTTACGCGTTACGCTGCCTTGACTTCTGAGCCTCATTAGCTTGATCCGGGGGCGGTGCTTGGGGAACTAATGCCCTCTCCCCCGTCGCAGCCCCCCAGGATCCCGCCGGGAAGGTCGTGGTCCGACGGTTCCTCGCTGCCGCCCCTGAGCTCGGAGGGCAGCCGCAGCTCGAGCAACCTGCCCGTGAGTGTCCCTCGTGGCCCGCGAGGAGCGGGCCTTCTTTGCGTGTCGGTCTAGTGCCCAACGTGTCTCTAGCGCATTGTCCGCAACTCGACCCATTGTTTGCCACACAGGCGCTCTGTGTCGTTGTGACATTTGATGCGACAAAAACGAGACTAAAGGCCAGTTCACACACTTGCGACTGTTTGTGACCGAGTGCGTTACAACCTCTTGTGATCTCTTACGACGCGAGAACGCACTGGCACCATCTAGAAGGTGGTCGTGGAACCAGGCACGTAGCCAGGGGGGGCCATGGGGCCCGGGCCTCTTCCAAAATCTTCCATTTTGCTGGGACCTGCTCTCCCCCTCCCCTCATACAGCATTTTGTCATAAACAACCCCCCCCCCCCAAAAAAAAAACACGAAATCCTGGCTACGTGCTTGCGTGGAACACACGTGTTTTCCGGGTAAATTTTTATCTTTTTCATGCATCATTTTTTTCACTGTTGGCTTGAAAATCTTTTGACAATGTTATAAACGACCATTCATCTCGCAAAAACTGCCAAACCTTCGCTCCAGCGAAATTTGGTTCCAGGGCTACCTGATAGTTGGCCAGTCCAGCGTGCCAGTGGTATGTCCTCACATCGTAGCAGATCGCACTTACCGTAGTCGTAAGCAGTTGTGAGTGTGTGAACCAGCCTTAAGATGCAGCGAGTCTCCTGTGTTGTTTGATCGAATGCCACCGCAATACGCTGTTCGGCCTCTCGATTCCAGTGAAGAATGGGCTTTACCACAAGCGTTCCTTGGGAACGGCGCGTTTCTTTCATAAAATTCCAAATTGGCCGCATTGATCTCGAAAGATTTTCCGAGCGAACCTGTCATCTACATTCACTGACAGGATGAAAGCGGCAGGGAGGACTACATGCGCAAACATAGTTATGTGATGCTTTCACAAGCCTAGATTGGCTGGAGTGGCTCGTAGCATCTGCTGCGGTGCTTTGTGAGGTGAATCCGAGGCTACACCAACTTGTGTTTTTAAACAAAGCGGAGCACTCCTAGCAGCACACACCACCGGCACCGCGCATGCGCGATGGGGTGGAAGCCAGAAGCACCGCATCTCGCATCAACAAACCATTGAAATGGGATGATGTTGCCGCCGGTGTGAGTCCCCATGCTCTTTTCCGTGTTGGGAATTGTTGGTTCTCCATTTTCCTCACAAAGTCTTACTACTTTCGTGGCCTGAGCGAAATTAACGAGGCTCGTTATACCGCGAGACTTTGCGTAAATAATGTGACCTACGCCAATTCATTCCGCATGATGCCTCAAAATGGACACTAAAGCCTGATTCACATGATGAGATTCTGCCCGGTATTTTCAGTCTCGACGTCACTTGCCCTTCGAATGTGTGGATGGTAGCTGCGATGCTCGCTGTCGATACTGAAAATCGCAAGCAGAATCGGATCAAGTGAAGTGGGCATAACAAGTCGGTGATGGCTACTGTTAACAATAATATCTATCATCTCATATCTACTGTTTACACTGAGCCTGCCTACCCCAAACAGCCTTCAAACTTAAAAACATTTTGAGGCCTGCACTTACTTCTTATCGCAACCTTTCGTCTACTGGCCGTTTTGGTTTGAACGAGCAGACGACAGTTCGAAAGAGTTTGAACGATGAGACGGCCATTTGAATGTGAAGCTGCACTGAATGTGGTCCACGGCTGGTCTGGATAACTTGACGGTTTTCCCGCGTTGATGTTGGAACAAAACAACTGCATTTGACGGACCACAAGGATCCATGAATTCAACCCAAAGTGCTTCTTGGACAAGCAAGGCTCGTCTGACGGTGTCTTGTTTTTACTTTTCACGGCACCTATCCAGATTTTCAGATGAACCGAACAGGCAGAAAACGCATGAAAACTGATCTTCACACCTTTCCCGGCTCTTTGGTGCAGCCCCAGTCGTGACATTTTGATGAGAAGGCAGGTTTTAGTGTGGTTTATTCCAGAACAGCACAGGAATGCCCATCCTGGATGGTGATTTCCGCCCACAACCTAGACCGGAGGTGTGCCCGAAGTGCCACCACCGCGGCATGACGTAACGGAGTTGAGTTGGTGTATAGTTGTGCTTTTTTCGGCAATAGACCTTTCCGGAAAATAACACGAGGCTTCTCGTCAACCCAACAGTGGCTTAGAGAATTGGGGAGTGTTCCGATGTATGCTCGGGCCAGCTCGTACGCTCCGTACATACTGAAGCTGACTCCAATCCTTCCTCCTTACCACCTCGAGTTAGAGCACAAAGAACACAGAGCAAATGCATCCCAAAGCTTATACATACCCTGTTTTGTTGTCGTACTGCTTTCTTTGTGTTCTGAAATCGCAAAATGCTAAGCAAACATGAACGCTCCTTTTACTTACGGGCACTCTTTCACAAGCCATACATTCAATTGCTGTAGTGGGTTGGCAAACCAATGGGAGGCGCTGCATATTTCCGAAACGGTATATTAGCCGAAGCCGATTGGTGTAATGGGAAATGCGCTGAGGGGGTGTTTCTATCTTCTGCCAGGCATCATCGACATCCAGCCGGCAAGGAACCAGCAGCGGCTCTTCGGTGTCCAGGCTGCCTCCCATTGGTTCATTATGTAAGTGGCCGCATCGTGCGAAATGAAGCCCCGTTTGTCTTGTGCACTTGCGTTATGAAGGAGCGGCAGAATGGTGGAAGGGAGGCGTGCACGCCAGTGCAAGCTGCGCACCATTTGTTTTCCCGGACCAGAGAGGGAGGTTGATCTGAGCCCCACCTGTGCACTTTCTTTGGATACTAGTCGCATCACTGGAACAGGGGCAACAGAAAATTCACGCATTTCAGCGCATTGGAGACTACCAGGTGCCATATGTAGCATTCTTTGCCTTCTGACTTGATCTTGAGGTACAATCACGGCTTGGTTTTTTGTTTTTTTTTAGGGACGAACAAATTTTAGCGTTAGTATAGGGAGTATTGATACATATGTGTGTCAGTTACATTGCCCTGGCAGCAGTTGCACCCAATTCTTCGACGTACAGCAAAACATCATCCCGGTTCGAAGGCTCGACGCTCGTGCCATTCGCATCAGGACTCTGAGTGTCTCCCAGTCCGGGAATCCCCTGTTGCTGTGTCGGTGTGAGAGCGCGTCCCTCTTCCTGTGCAGCCCTGGGAAGCCTGTGCCTCGAGGGACGCCGGATGTCCGTGACCTCCAGGCCCCCAACGAGGAGCGCCAGGGGCTCGCGTCTGCCCAAGCACTGAATGCCCCGCAAGAAGACTGTCAGCAGCGTCGGACAAGGGAGCGACGCTCGCTGCACGGCCACGTGTAGGACCCTCTACGGCCTACAGTGCACTTGCCAGTTTCCTCGCCGTCTGGCGTGGTGTCACATCCACTGCTGGATGGCAGTGGACTTCCTTTTCCTCAGTCGCTGTGGACAAGTTGTGACGGACTTGCGCTTCCATGGTCGGCTTTTGGGGGGTGATGATTGTTATCCCGAGACGGGTTGATCTTCTTGCCACTCTTGTTCTTTTTTTGAGGGGAGGGGAGGGGGGCTTCGAGGTTTCTTTTGTTTTGTGTGTCTGTCCCTGCTTCAGGCCACTGGACAAGCTTGGCAGAGTCGTGCCACGGTGCTCGTGCGATGTAACTGCAAAGTGAAACAACCGGGTTTATCGCAGTGCGAAGAGCAGCAACTGAGTGCACCCCAAATGATCGCAACGGAGTTCTGGACCGCTGTGAATCGTTTGTTGAGTGCTGTCATTGATGGTTAGTATGGCTGTGCTCTATGCCAAGGATTGTGTGCAGCATTGTTGGCGGAATGGGTGTAGCTGCGACTTAAAAAAGGGCTTTGGTCGGTTTGTCCGGTGTTTAGTAGTGCTGGTTCTTTTGTTTTGTGGGACATTGTGGCACACCAGGTGCAGCTCGCAGACCCACACACACTTCACGATGTCACTATGCACCCCCATGCCAAACTTGCGTGTGGTTCCGAAATGTGCACCTTCCTATCTTTTGCCCCCCCCTTTTACTTTTGATACCCTTCGGGATATTGCTATGCCCTCTGCAGTATGTAAATGGGACCTTTCACTGCATGTTTGAACTTGAATATCTGTTACTCTTTCCTTTTGACATTGCACCTTTGGGAAAGTTAGATGAAATTATTGTTGTATTTTTTTTTATCCTTCCATGATTGTCCTCACATTGTACAATAGCCACGTTCGATTTACTTACACCTCCTGCACAGAAGCAGAAAAGTGTAGGGCGGTGTACTTCCGGTCGTATCGAAATACACATACCGGATGCATGATCTGCCTTCTGCACTTTTCTGCACTGGTGCAGGAGGTGTAAGTAAATCGAACGCAGCTACTGTTCCTTGGTAAGAATACTTTTGTACCTTCGTGTATTTTTTTTAATTGTTGCACATGTTTTTTAGAAATTGCACCTTTAGAAACGTGAGATGAAATTATGGTTGTATATTTTTGTTTATCCTTCCATGATTGTCCTCACATTGTACAAAGTTCATTGGTAAGAATACTTTTGTAGCTTCATGTGTATCTACATTTTTTATTATTATTATTATTATTTTTTTTTTTTTTCAGATGCGATTGTTTGGTATCATTCAAGTTAGAAAATTGCCCGAGACAGATTATATTCCGTTTCCGAATTAAAACTTGTTTCAAACCACCTGTTTCCGTGATTTCGGTAGCATGCGCCACGTTATGATACGAAAATAAATAATTTCTGAAGTTCCCACGCAACTATTTATGTTGGAACACCTTTCTCTTAAAACCTGCAGAAAAACTATCGTGTAGCTTTTCGTGGGTGGAAGGCGGTTTCGGCTCTCTACGCGCACTGCATCGCGCGCGCGCCTGCCTTGAGTTGATTGAGGCAGCGCTTGAGGGCTTGTCGTGCGAGTCGTGCGCAGTGACGTCAGTGTGACGTGCGTCTTGAACTTGCGCATGCGCAATTAACACGTTCGCAAAGATGGCGGATCGGAGGGAGTCTTTGTGTGCATCACCGGCTTACAAGCGTCCTCGTCTGGAAAATGACAGCAATCTGCTTGGATTGAGTATACCAAATGACGTAGTAATGCCACCGGAGGAGTTTAAGCGACAGAAGTTTGCGTCGGATGCGGCTAACGGTAAGATTAAAGCCCGCAAAGGCTTCCTTCCCTGTCCGACAAGCTGCCAGGTTTGGGCGCACGGGCGGCCGTGCCCGCTTGGCGTTCGCTGATTGGACGAGCCGCTGGCGCTAAGCCTAACGTGTCAGGCTCGAGTCGCAGAGCAATGGCCGCTCACTTTGGCCTTCGTGCAGTTCCCGACAGCTCGGCCGCGTCGATGCCGGACCTCTCTGCAAATAAATTGTGATTTTCGCCCGAATTTCAGAATCTCGTTCATTTGAGAGCTCAGACCAGCGCTCTGGCGTTGCATTGTCGGGCGGCTGTCACGTTGGTTTGTTTACATCCATTGGCGCGACGGGCATCAGCTGATGACACTGTTGCTTCTCCGGAGTTGAGTTCACTGCGCGCGCTGGCGATCCCCGCGGGGGCGGGGCGGTTGCTACTTTTTCGCCGCTTTGCCACTCCGTCCGATCGACGTGGGACGGGCTTAGATAGACACTTACTTTTTTTTCTTTTTCCAGTTTCCGAGGTGACTTCGTCTAGCGATGCCAACTCCGAGATGTGCAACGGAGACTCCGGCTTCCACGAGCTGACCTCCACCAGCGGCGCTGACCTGCCAAACGGCGACGGGCTCTTTCCGGAGAACGACAACGTGGTGACAGGTGAGCACCGTCGGCCCGTGCACACTCCTAACCCAGGCGCTACTGCCGGGCTGTGCGCGCCCACTCGGCGCTTCTCCGCGTATTTCGTCTGGCGATCGAAGGAGTTAACCGCGAACGGTGTCCACGCGAGGCATTTGGAAGGAACATCGCTGAGAGATGACTCGCCGATAGCAGAAGACACTCGATTGTGCACTCGTGGACAATCTCACCTGAAGGCACGCGCCAAGATCGACGATTTGAATTAGCCGCGAGAGGACGCGTCGTTGGTGCTCGAGGGTTGCGCGCCTCTGCGGCTCACGTGCGTCAAGCGGTCTCGCGCACCTGCTTTGCTCTCGTGGTTTGTCTGCTTGCATAACCTTCGGTACTTGGGCATTAGATTCTTCCCGTCTGACAACATCAGCAGAACCTACAGCGACCCCGGAAGTGTATTTTACGCGGGGGGTCTAGCGGTCGAAATAAAGGGGAAGGGGGAGGAGAATTAAAATTGAAAGAACAACCATTACCAAGATTTTACTGTTTATAGAAGATTTATTATCACTACCTATACCATGTGTCCATGCATTCATCCAAAATTCCTGTCACGAAGCAATGAAATGTTGACACAATCGGATCCAATAGTAGTAGCTATACGGTGGCATTGATCTATGGTGTCTATGTAAAATACACTGGAAAATCGGGTGCCTACATGTAGAAAGCTCACATTTTCAACAACAGTGTACCTTATTCGTGGACGCATTCCTGTGAAATTTCTCGGCGCAGCTCCGTTCCTGTTAAAAGTTATAACGATGCAGTCTTAAAATTTAAAAAAAGTTTACCACAGGTTGATGCAGTCGTCCTTCGGTGGTAAACCTTCACTGGTGATGTCCTTTTTTATTTCAGCATGTTTCCTGTTTTTATGGTCGTTTTTGAAAAGAGTGTAAAACAGTCTGGGTGTATAATAGGGTGTTCGCCTGAACGTAGCAGGCTGGCTCGCCAAGAACCAAATTGTGTTAGGAAAACCAGACACAAAAATACAGCCGAGAATGCCACGACTCTTCGATGTCTCCGACGACCACCGTGCAGTGGCGTTACACTGCACGGAGACATTTGCATCCGCCGCCCCGGGAGCCCTATGTGAATTAAATTGACAGATGTAACGCCAGTGTCCTCGGTGGTGCACTTTAGCTCGAGAGCCCGCAGCACTCGCACACGCAACCGGCGAAATCCTTCCCTTGAGACATGGGAGTGGCCGCCCGAGTCCTAAGGGGCGTCGGTGCACGTGGGGCCTCGCAGAGGGTGTGGCCCAGGAGAGCCCCGCCTTCCTGGGAGCCCTGGGGTGCGAGGAGGATGACGGGGCTTCAACCCTGAGCGAGCTGTCGGGGCTGTCGGACCTGTCGGAGCCGAGCAGCGGTTCGGAGTGGAAGCCGAGCAGCGAGGGCCCCATGGGCTGGGTGCAGCGGCAGATGAGCCTCGGGGCAGACCCCCGGGCCCTGCTGGAGCGACTGCTGCCTGAAGGGGCCCTGGTGCCCCCCAGTCTGGACCGCCTCACCCTCTGGAGGATCCTGGTGAGCGTGCTGAGCGAGGATGAGCCCCCCGTCGAGCCAAGCTGCCCCACGTGAACACCCTGGACGACGTCGTGCACCTGCTGCGCTCCTGCACGCGCATCCTCGTGCTCACCGGCGCAGGGGTGAGTGGCCGGTGGCGCCCGCTTCCGCCCTCTTTCCCCTCGTGTCTCTCGGCCTCTGGTCTCCCGGTCTATCCTCCGTTTCACTCTAAAGGTTAGATTGGACACTCATGACTACTTACAACTGTGTGCTCTGAAACCTATTAAAAAGCATGTGCAAAGAAAAAAAAAATTTATTTTTTAAACAGTTTAGATGGAAAAAGGGTGTTGTAAAATAAATTTACGATAGAAAATAAAAAAACGTTTAGAGCTATATTTACGGCGCGATACGAATTTGTAGTTGGCGCCCGGTGGAGCCCGCAAAAAATTGGTGACTAGCAATCACGTGACTGGCCACTAGTCATGTGGTGTTTGTGCTCCTTTGGGAGCTTTCTTTGGGCTCTAAAAGTTGCTTACTAATCTTAATTCTTTCTTTTCACTTTTTTTTAGCAAATTTTTTTTGATGTTTAAGGATTGTCACTGATACAATAACAAACAAAAGTTTCGCCATTTTTTCTTTGAAGGGGAACGGTGTCACATGTTTAGGTTTCTAACATGTCGGCTCCCCCAAAACGACTCCGCTGCTTGACAATCACGAGGACTGCAGCCCTTCGTTGAGGAGCGGCGTCGCTTTGGAGGAACCGACATGTTAGGAGCTAAAACACATGACACCTCGCCCCTTCAAACAGAAAATGGTGAAGCTTTTATTTTGTATCGTACGAGTCAAAACAGAAGTGGCAATTTTCTTATACTTCTTGTTTCTCAAGCATCAAAATATTTTGTTAAAAAAGGAAGTGCAACAAAAAAAAACGAAGATTAATAAGTAAATTTTGGAGCCCACAGGAAGTTCCTGAAAGAGCGCGAGCACCACGTGGCTAGTGGCCAGTCATGTGACTGCAAGGAGGCACTTTTCGTGGGCTCCCACGAGCGCCAATTAGAAAGTCGTTTCGCGCCGTGAATATAGCTCTAAAAAAATTTTGTTTCTTGTTGTAAATTTATTTTACAACATTCTTTTTCCATTTTTAAGCTGTTTAAAAAATAAAACTTTGTTATCCTTTGCTAATGTTTTTTAAAATCTCTTGCGACAAGTGCAAGTTGAGAGCCTGGATTACCGTATTTACTCGAGTAATAACCGCACTATTTATGAAGAAAACCTGAGGGTTCGCTTTTCCGCCGAGCATGCAGATTGCCAATCACCGCGATCGACAGCATGATTCGTGCTGTTTACAGCACAGAGATAACGTCTTCGTGCAAAGATGGCATCTGTGAAGAATGCATCTGTATGGAGGATCGTGTTCTCGATCTGGTAATTCGCTGTGTTATTTATGCGCAAAGCAATGATTGGCTGTATACGTGTTATGAGGGAAAGTAGGCGCAAGGGCTACGTTCATAAATAGTGCTGCTAGTACTCAAGTAAATATGGTACATAAAGTTTTCAGCTGCTCGATCAGGGTCACGCAGTTTACGGAGCGCATTTGCAATACGAGCTGCAAGGAGGTGGCAAACACGTCAATCATCTGCGGGCGTCTCTGCCTTTCCGCTCGCCTTCTTCCTCGCCACGCGACGACACAACACTATCTATGTGTCGTCGCCACGCGACGACACATAGATCGCAAGTGCATGCGCACTTGCGATCTATCTCACAGGAGGCGTCCACCATTAAATTGCAAACGCTCCCCGTGGTTTGGTGTAGACCCTCCACTTCAATTGAGGCTCTCCAACGACGAGAGAACACACCTGGGTTCATCTTTGGGTAGCCTCAGAACACTTGAAATCTCCTATATTTTAGACTTTTTCCTGCTCTTTTGGCTCAAACAGCGTGCTGACAATCTTGTAAACGACTATTTCTCGTATATATGTTTGATATCTCAAATGACACAAACCCTTTGCTCTAGTGAAATGCAGTTCAAGGGTCACTTCATAGGTGGTGTTAGTGTCTTCTATCGTCGTAAGAGATAGCAAAAACTTGTTCGTGAGCGAATTCAAGTTTTTCAAATGGGCCTCAAGTGCGAGTGTAACGGAAGCTACCGGAGGGAGCTATGGGGCTTTCAGCACCGCCGCCCAGGACGTGTGCTCATGCAGATGCGAGCTTCGTTCGGGGCAACATGCTCGTGCTCGTAGCTGCGGCTTTGCTTGTACACGAAGAAGCGAAACTAACTATAGTCAGTGTTGCCTGCCGCGCTCTTCG
>JAZHYW010037354.1:0-17573 GCA_037355805.1 Ixodes ricinus
AAAACCGTGCCAACAAAACCGAAGAGCGCGGCAGGCAACACTGACTATAGTTAGTTTCGCTTCTTCGTGTACAAGCAAAGCCGCAGCTACGAGCACGAGCATGTTGCCCCGAACGAAGCTCGCATCTGCATGAGCACACGTCCTGGGCGGCGGTGCTGAAAGCCCCATAGCTCCCTCCGGTAGCTTCCGTTACACTCGCACTTGAGGCCCATTTGAAAAACTTGAATTCGCTCACGAACAAGTTTTTGCTATCTCTTACGACGATAGAAGACACTAACACCACCTATGAAGTGACCCTTGAACTGCATTTCACTAGAGCAAAGGGTTTGTGTCATTTGAGATATCAAACATATATACGAGAAATAGTCGTTTACAAGATTGTCACACGCTGTTTGAGCCAAAAGAGCAGGAAAAAGTCTAAAATATAGGAGATTTCAAGTGTTCTGAGGCTACCCAAAGATGAACCCAGGTGTGTTCTCTCGTCGTTGGAGAGCCTCAATTGAAGTGAGGGTCTACACCAAACCACGGGGAGCGTTTGCAATTTAATGGTGGACGCCTCCTGTGAGATAGATCGCAAGTGCGCATGCACTTGCGATCTATGTGTCGTCAGCGTGGCGACGACACATAGATAGTGTTGTGTCGTCGCGTGGCGAGGAAGAAGGCGAGCGGAAAGGCAGAGACGCCCGCAGATGATTGACGTGTTTGCCACCTCCTTGCAGCTCGTATTGCAAATGCGCTCCGTAAACTGCGTGACCCTGATCGAGCAGCTGAAAACTTTATGTACCATATTTACTTGAGTACTAGCAGCACTATTTATGAACGTAGCCCTTGCGCCTACTTTCCCTCATAACACGTATACAGCCAATCATTGCTTTGCGCATAAATAACACAGCGAATTACCAGATCGAGAACACGATCCTCCATACAGATGCATTCTTCACAGATGCCATCTTTGCACGAAGACGTTATCTCTGTGCTGTAAACAGCACGAATCATGCTGTCGATCGCGGTGATTGGCAATCTGCATGCTCGGCGGAAAAGCGAACCCTCAGGTTTTCTTCATAAATAGTGCGGTTATTACTCGAGTAAATACGGTAATCCAGGCTCTCAACTTGCACTTGTCGCAAGAGATTTTAAAAAAACATTAGCAAAGGATAACAAAGTTTTATTTTTTAAACAGCTTAAAAATGGAAAAAGAATGTTGTAAAATAAATTTACAACAAGAAACAAAATTTTTTTAGAGCTATATTCACGGCGCGAAACGAATTTCTAATTGGCGCTCGTGGGAGCCCACGAAAAGTGCCTCCTTGCAGTCACATGACTGGCCACTAGCCACGTGGTGCTCGCGCTCTTTCAGGAACTTCCTGTGGGCTCCAAAATTTACTTATTAATCTTCGTTTTTTTTTGTTGCACTTCCTTTTTTAACAAAATATTTTGATGCTTGAGAAACAAGAAGTATAAGAAAATTGCCACTTCTGTTTTGACTCGTACGATACAAAATAAAAGCTTCACCATTTTCTGTTTGAAGGGGCGAGGTGTCATGTGTTTTAGCTCCTAACATGTCGGTTCCTCCAAAGCGACGCCGCTCCTCAACGAAGGGCTGCAGTCCTCGTGATTGTCAAGCAGCGGAGTCGTTTTGGGGGAGCCGACATGTTAGAAACCTAAACATGTGACACCGTTCCCCTTCAAAGAAAAAATGGCGAAACTTTTGTTTGTTATTGTATCAGTGACAATCCTTAAACATCAAAAAAATTTGCTAAAAAAAAGTGAAAAGAAAGAATTAAGATTAGTAAGCAACTTTTAGAGCCCAAAGAAAGCTCCCAAAGGAGCACAAACACCACATGACTAGTGGCCAGTCACGTGATTGCTAGTCACCAATTTTTTGCGGGCTCCACCGGGCGCCAACTACAAATTCGTATCGCGCCGTAAATATAGCTCTAAACGTTTTTTTATTTTCCATCGTAAATTTATTTTACAACACCCTTTTTCCATCTAAACTGTTTAAAAAATAAATTTTTTTTTCTTTGCACATGCTTTTTAATAGGTTTCAGAGCACACAGTTGTAAGTAGTCATGAGTGTCCAATCTAACCTTTAGAGTGAAACGGAGGATAGACCGGGAGACCAGAGGCCGAGAGACACGAGGGGAAAGAGGGCGGAAGCGGGCGCCACCGGCCACTCACCCCTGCGCCGGTGAGCACGAGGATGCGCGTGCAGGAGCGCAGCAGGTGCACGACGTCGTCCAGGGTGTTCACGTGGGGCAGCTTGGCTCGACGGGGGGCTCATCCTCGCTCAGCACGCTCACCAGGATCCTCCAGAGGGTGAGGCGGTCCAGACTGGGGGGCACCAGGGCCCCTTCAGGCAGCAGTCGCTCCAGCAGGGCCCGGGGGTCTGCCCCGAGGCTCATCTGCCGCTGCACCCAGCCCATGGGGCCCTCGCTGCTCGGCTTCCACTCCGAACCGCTGCTCGGCTCCGACAGGTCCGACAGCCCCGACAGCTCGCTCAGGGTTGAAGCCCCGTCATCCTCCTCGCACCCCAGGGCTCCCAGGAAGGCGGGGCTCTCCTGGGCCACACCCTCTGCGAGGCCCCACGTGCACCGACGCCCCTTAGGACTCGGGCGGCCACTCCCATGTCTCAAGGGAAGGATTTCGCCGGTTGCGTGTGCGAGTGCTGCGGGCTCTCGAGCTAAAGTGCACCACCGAGGACACTGGCGTTACATCTGTCAATTTAATTCACATAGGGCTCCCGGGGCGGCGGATGCAAATGTCTCCGTGCAGTGTAACGCCACTGCACGGTGGTCGTCGGAGACATCGAAGAGTCGTGGCATTCTCGGCTGTATTTTTGTGTCTGGTTTTCCTAACACAATTTGGTTCTTGGCGAGCCAGCCTGCTACGTTCAGGCGAACACCCTATTATACACCCAGACTGTTTTACACTCTTTTCAAAAACGACCATAAAAACAGGAAACATGCTGAAATAAAAAAGGACATCACCAGTGAAGGTTTACCACCGAAGGACGACTGCATCAACCTGTGGTAAACTTTTTTTAAATTTTAAGACTGCATCGTTATAACTTTTAACAGGAACGGAGCTGCGCCGAGAAATTTCACAGGAATGCGTCCACGAATAAGGTACACTGTTGTTGAAAATGTGAGCTTTCTACATGTAGGCACCCGATTTTCCAGTGTATTTTACATAGACACCATAGATCAATGCCACCGTATAGCTACTACTATTGGATCCGATTGTGTCAACATTTCATTGCTTCGTGACAGGAATTTTGGATGAATGCATGGACACATGGTATAGGTAGTGATAATAAATCTTCTATAAACAGTAAAATCTTGGTAATGGTTGTTCTTTCAATTTTAATTCTCCTCCCCCTTCCCCTTTATTTCGACCGCTAGACCCCCCGCGTAAAATACACTTCCGGGGTCGCTGTAGGTTCTGCTGATGTTGTCAGACGGGAAGAATCTAATGCCCAAGTACCGAAGGTTATGCAAGCAGACAAACCACGAGAGCAAAGCAGGTGCGCGAGACCGCTTGACGCACGTGAGCCGCAGAGGCGCGCAACCCTCGAGCACCAACGACGCGTCCTCTCGCGGCTAATTCAAATCGTCGATCTTGGCGCGTGCCTTCAGGTGAGATTGTCCACGAGTGCACAATCGAGTGTCTTCTGCTATCGGCGAGTCATCTCTCAGCGATGTTCCTTCCAAATGCCTCGCGTGGACACCGTTCGCGGTTAACTCCTTCGATCGCCAGACGAAATACGCGGAGAAGCGCCGAGTGGGCGCGCACAGCCCGGCAGTAGCGCCTGGGTTAGGAGTGTGCACGGGCCGACGGTGCTCACCTGTCACCACGTTGTCGTTCTCCGGAAAGAGCCCGTCGCCGTTTGGCAGGTCAGCGCCGCTGGTGGAGGTCAGCTCGTGGAAGCCGGAGTCTCCGTTGCACATCTCGGAGTTGGCATCGCTAGACGAAGTCACCTCGGAAACTGGAAAAAAGAAAAAAAGTAAGTGTCTATCTAAGCCCGTCCCACGTCGATCGGACGGAGTGGCAAAGCGGCGAAAAAGTAGCAACCGCCCCGCCCCCGCGGGGATCGCCAGCGCGCGCAGTGAACTCAACTCCGGAGAAGCAACAGTGTCATCAGCTGATGCCCGTCGCGCCAATGGATGTAAACAAACCAACGTGACAGCCGCCCGACAATGCAACGCCAGAGCGCTGGTCTGAGCTCTCAAATGAACGAGATTCTGAAATTCGGGCGAAAATCACAATTTATTTGCAGAGAGGTCCGGCATCGACGCGGCCGAGCTGTCGGGAACTGCACGAAGGCCAAAGTGAGCGGCCATTGCTCTGCGACTCGAGCCTGACACGTTAGGCTTAGCGCCAGCGGCTCGTCCAATCAGCGAACGCCAAGCGGGCACGGCCGCCCGTGCGCCCAAACCTGGCAGCTTGTCGGACAGGGAAGGAAGCCTTTGCGGGCTTTAATCTTACCGTTAGCCGCATCCGACGCAAACTTCTGTCGCTTAAACTCCTCCGGTGGCATTACTACGTCATTTGGTATACTCAATCCAAGCAGATTGCTGTCATTTTCCAGACGAGGACGCTTGTAAGCCGGTGATGCACACAAAGACTCCCTCCGATCCGCCATCTTTGCGAACGTGTTAATTGCGCATGCGCAAGTTCAAGACGCACGTCACACTGACGTCACTGCGCACGACTCGCACGACAAGCCCTCAAGCGCTGCCTCAATCAACTCAAGGCAGGCGCGCGCGCGATGCAGTGCGCGTAGAGAGCCGAAACCGCCTTCCACCCACGAAAAGCTACACGATAGTTTTTCTGCAGGTTTTAAGAGAAAGGTGTTCCAACATAAATAGTTACGTGGGAACTTCAGAAATTATTTATTTTCGTATCATAACGTGGCGCATGCTACCGAAATCACGGAAACAGGTGGTTTGAAACAAGTTTTAATTCGGAAACGGAATATAATCTGTCTCGGGCAATTTTCTAACTTGAATGATACCAAACAATCGCATCTGAAAAAAAAAAAAAATAATAATAATAATAATAAAAAATGTAGATACACATGAAGCTACAAAAGTATTCTTACCAATGAACATTGTACAATGTGAGGACAATCATGGAAGGATAAACAAAAATATACAACCATAATTTCATCTCACGTTTCTAAAGGTGCAATTTCTAAAAAACATGTGCAACAATTAAAAAAAATACACGAAGGTACAAAAGTATTCTTACCAAGGAACAGTAGCTGCGTTCGATTTACTTACACCTCCTGCACCAGTGCAGTAAAGTGCAGGAGGTGAGCAAGTAGGATATGCATCCGGTATGTGTATTTCGATACGACCGGAAGTACACCGCCCTACACTTTTCTGCTTCTGTGCAGGAGGTGTAAGTAAATCGAACGTGGCTATTGTACAATGTGAGGACAATCATGGAAGGATAAAAAAAAATACAACAATAATTTCATCTAACTTTCCCAAAGGTGCAATGTCAAAAGGAAAGAGTAACAGATATTCAAGTTCAAACATGCAGTGAAAGGTCCCATTTACATACTGCAGAGGGCATAGCAATATCCCGAAGGGTATCAAAAGTAAAAGGGGGGGCAAAAGATAGGAAGGTGCACATTTCGGAACCACACACAAGTTTGGCATGGGGGTGCATAGTGACATTGTGAAGTGTGTGTGGGTCTGCGAGCTGCACCTGGTGTGCCACAATGTCCCACAAAACAAAAGAACCAGCACTACTAAACACCGGACAAACCGACCAAAGCCCTTTTTAAGTCGCAGCTACACCCATTCCGCCAACAATGCTGCACACAATCCTTGGCATAGAGCACAGCCATACTAACCATCAATGACAGCACTCAACAAACGATTCACAGCGGTCCAGAACTCCGTTGCGATCATTTGGGGTGCACTCAGTTGCTGCTCTTCGCACTGCGATAAACCCGGTTGTTTCACTTTGCAGTTACATCGCACGAGCACCGTGGCACGACTCTGCCAAGCTTGTCCAGTGGCCTGAAGCAGGGACAGACACACAAAACAAAAGAAACCTCGAAGCCCCCCTCCCCTCCCCTCAAAAAAAGAACAAGAGTGGCAAGAAGATCAACCCGTCTCGGGATAACAATCATCACCCCCCAAAAGCCGACCATGGAAGCGCAAGTCCGTCACAACTTGTCCACAGCGACTGAGGAAAAGGAAGTCCACTGCCATCCAGCAGTGGATGTGACACCACGCCAGACGGCGAGGAAACTGGCAAGTGCACTGTAGGCCGTAGAGGGTCCTACACGTGGCCGTGCAGCGAGCGTCGCTCCCTTGTCCGACGCTGCTGACAGTCTTCTTGCGGGGCATTCAGTGCTTGGGCAGACGCGAGCCCCTGGCGCTCCTCGTTGGGGGCCTGGAGGTCACGGACATCCGGCGTCCCTCGAGGCACAGGCTTCCCAGGGCTGCACAGGAAGAGGGACGCGCTCTCACACCGACACAGCAACAGGGGATTCCCGGACTGGGAGACACTCAGAGTCCTGATGCGAATGGCACGAGCGTCGAGCCTTCGAACCGGGATGATGTTTTGCTGTACGTCGAAGAATTGGGTGCAACTGCTGCCAGGGCAATGTAACTGACACACATATGTATCAATACTCCCTATACTAACGCTAAAATTTGTTCGTCCCTAAAAAAAACAAAAAACCAAGCCGTGATTGTACCTCAAGATCAAGTCAGAAGGCAAAGAATGCTACATATGGCACCTGGTAGTCTCCAATGCGCTGAAATGCGTGAATTTTCTGTTGCCCCTGTTCCAGTGATGCGACTAGTATCCAAAGAAAGTGCACAGGTGGGGCTCAGATCAACCTCCCTCTCTGGTCCGGGAAAACAAATGGTGCGCAGCTTGCACTGGCGTGCACGCCTCCCTTCCACCATTCTGCCGCTCCTTCATAACGCAAGTGCACAAGACAAACGGGGCTTCATTTCGCACGATGCGGCCACTTACATAATGAACCAATGGGAGGCAGCCTGGACACCGAAGAGCCGCTGCTGGTTCCTTGCCGGCTGGATGTCGATGATGCCTGGCAGAAGATAGAAACACCCCCTCAGCGCATTTCCCATTACACCAATCGGCTTCGGCTAATATACCGTTTCGGAAATATGCAGCGCCTCCCATTGGTTTGCCAACCCACTACAGCAATTGAATGTATGGCTTGTGAAAGAGTGCCCGTAAGTAAAAGGAGCGTTCATGTTTGCTTAGCATTTTGCGATTTCAGAACACAAAGAAAGCAGTACGACAACAAAACAGGGTATGTATAAGCTTTGGGATGCATTTGCTCTGTGTTCTTTGTGCTCTAACTCGAGGTGGTAAGGAGGAAGGATTGGAGTCAGCTTCAGTATGTACGGAGCGTACGAGCTGGCCCGAGCATACATCGGAACACTCCCCAATTCTCTAAGCCACTGTTGGGTTGACGAGAAGCCTCGTGTTATTTTCCGGAAAGGTCTATTGCCGAAAAAAGCACAACTATACACCAACTCAACTCCGTTACGTCATGCCGCGGTGGTGGCACTTCGGGCACACCTCCGGTCTAGGTTGTGGGCGGAAATCACCATCCAGGATGGGCATTCCTGTGCTGTTCTGGAATAAACCACACTAAAACCTGCCTTCTCATCAAAATGTCACGACTGGGGCTGCACCAAAGAGCCGGGAAAGGTGTGAAGATCAGTTTTCATGCGTTTTCTGCCTGTTCGGTTCATCTGAAAATCTGGATAGGTGCCGTGAAAAGTAAAAACAAGACACCGTCAGACGAGCCTTGCTTGTCCAAGAAGCACTTTGGGTTGAATTCATGGATCCTTGTGGTCCGTCAAATGCAGTTGTTTTGTTCCAACATCAACGCGGGAAAACCGTCAAGTTATCCAGACCAGCCGTGGACCACATTCAGTGCAGCTTCACATTCAAATGGCCGTCTCATCGTTCAAACTCTTTCGAACTGTCGTCTGCTCGTTCAAACCAAAACGGCCAGTAGACGAAAGGTTGCGATAAGAAGTAAGTGCAGGCCTCAAAATGTTTTTAAGTTTGAAGGCTGTTTGGGGTAGGCAGGCTCAGTGTAAACAGTAGATATGAGATGATAGATATTATTGTTAACAGTAGCCATCACCGACTTGTTATGCCCACTTCACTTGATCCGATTCTGCTTGCGATTTTCAGTATCGACAGCGAGCATCGCAGCTACCATCCACACATTCGAAGGGCAAGTGACGTCGAGACTGAAAATACCGGGCAGAATCTCATCATGTGAATCAGGCTTTAGTGTCCATTTTGAGGCATCATGCGGAATGAATTGGCGTAGGTCACATTATTTACGCAAAGTCTCGCGGTATAACGAGCCTCGTTAATTTCGCTCAGGCCACGAAAGTAGTAAGACTTTGTGAGGAAAATGGAGAACCAACAATTCCCAACACGGAAAAGAGCATGGGGACTCACACCGGCGGCAACATCATCCCATTTCAATGGTTTGTTGATGCGAGATGCGGTGCTTCTGGCTTCCACCCCATCTGCGCATGCGCGGTGCCGGTGGTGTGTGCTGCTAGGAGTGCTCCGCTTTGTTTAAAAACACAAGTTGGTGTAGCCTCGGATTCACCTCACAAAGCACCGCAGCAGATGCTACGAGCCACTCCAGCCAATCTAGGCTTGTGAAAGCATCACATAACTATGTTTGCGCATGTAGTCCTCCCTGCCGCTTTCATCCTGTCAGTGAATGTAGATCACAGGTTCGCTCGGAAAATCTTTCGAGATCAATGCGGCCAATTTGGAATTTTATGAAAGAAGCGCCGTTCCCAAGGAACGCTTGTGGTAAAGCCCATTCTTCACTGGAATCGAGAGGCCGAACAGCGTATCGCGGTGGCATTCGATCAAACAACACAGGAGACTCGCTGCATCTTAAGGCTGGTTCACACACTCACAACTGCTTACGACTACGGTAAGTGCGATCTGCTACGATGTGAGGACATACCACTGGCACGCTGAGTGCCAACTATCAGGTAGCCCTGGAACCAAATTTCGCTGGAGCGAAGGTTTGGCAGTTTTTGCGAGATGAATGGTCGTTTATAACATTGTCAAAAGATTTTCAAGCCAACAGTGAAAAAAATGATGCATGAAAAAGATAAAAATTTACCCGGAAAACACGTGTGTTCCACGCAAGCACGTAGCCAGGATTTCGTGTTTTTTTTTTGGGGGGGGGGGGGTTGTTTATGACAAAATGCTGTATGAGGGGAGGGGGAGAGCAGGTCCCAGCAAAATGGAAGATTTTGGAAGAGGCCCGGGCCCCATGGCCCCCCCCCTGGCTACGTGCCTGGTTCCACGACCACCTTCTAGATGGTGCCAGTGCGTTCTCGCGTCGTAAGAGATCACAGAGGTTGTAACGCACTCGGTCGCAAACAGTCGCAAGTGTGTGAACTGGCCTTTACAGGGTGTCTAGCAAATTATAATTTTGAAATTCCCTGACTTTTCCAGGTTTTCCCTGACAATTTAAGGTGAAATTTCCTGACGCCTGTAGAGGCAGTTAAATATATAACACCATTACCACACAAGGTATTGAGCATTGAGCACTGTGAGGATCATTTTGCACGGGCTTGGCTTAACCCAACTTGCATATACCAAAATATTCGGGTTCGTGCAGTCGGGATTTAACGAGCACTTTCTTGCCGCCGACATGTCCAGGGAAAAGGCCACTTCCAAAAACACAATAAAAACACGACGCTCAACCATACACGTCAATAACCGAATGGCAGCATGGCGCACTGCCGCCAGATGCACACTTTCGGATACTTTCGGCTTAATGATTGAATTGGATTGGGGTCTGCGGCTTTCCCATCTGTTACTAAATCTAGAAGCTCTTACTGAATCCAGCCTAGTGGCGTGCCCTCATACCAATCCAAGGCTTGGACTGGATTTGTCGGCTGTTCCCATTGCATCGGGTAGCACGCTGTACATCGGGTGAGCAGAGCCCGCGCTCCGCTATAAGCAGAATTTACAGTAGACTCTCATTAATTCAAACTCCAGGGAGTCACAGATTTTAGTTTGAATTATCAGAAGTTTGAATTATCAGAAATTCATCTAAATATGATACTAGACAACATTATGATTTGATAAATGGATAGCTACACATACAAAGCAGATTTTTGCCAGTTTCCTCTTCATAGGCCTAATTATAAGCAAGTACAGGCATATACATTGGTGAAAGAACTGTGACGTTAAGTTTATTCATCCGGCAAAAAAGTTGTCGATTGTGGACTGTTTAGTCAGCACATGAGATCTCAAAACAAAATTATCAATACCAGCCAACGCAAGTAGCTCTTTACGGGACTCTTCCTTTGCAGACAGAAACTTCCGGAGCTGAGCGATGTGCTCAAAGGCCTCTGCGGCTGTGACAGTTGTTAGTGGGTCATCTTTTCTTCATCGAGACCTTCACTCTCACTGCTGCACTGTGCTGGCATTACTTCCTGTACTATGTCCTCTAATGAGTCATCACGACAAACACACACATTGTCGTCAAGACTAGCATATTCCACCAGCTCGGTATTCACATTATGTGCTTCAAGGCCAAAAAGCATGATGCCAGTGATCTGTTCCTCATCCTCAATGTCGTCTTGGTCATCATTGCTGGTTTTGAAGCACATAATGTGAACGACGTTTTCCGCTAATGTGTGCCTGCTTGAGCCCCGTTGAGTACGCTTCTTCCGAGCACCGGTGCACTGCGGAGAAGCAACACTCGCAAAAGTAAGCTTTGGGGGTATTGCTTCTCTGCGGTGCACCGGTGCTCGGAAAGAAGCGCACTCAACGGGGCCGCGAGAACAAAAAAAGTATGAATTAAGCGAAAACGCCGTTCGAATTAAGCGGCTTATAAATACATTAAAAACATTGCGGGACAACCAACATTTTCAAATCTGTTTGAATTAACCAGAAGTACGAATCCGAGTTTCAATTATCGCGATCCTACTGTATTGCCTATTTTTCTGCCTCCAAGTCCTCAAGTCTTTGCTCAGGGCACTCGATGGCGTTTCCGGCTCATTTTCCCTGACTGGGCTCGCTTTTTGACAATATCCATGACAATTCCCTGATTTCTCCAGGTAATTAAAATTTCCCTGACAATTCCCGGTTTTCCGGTTTTCCCGGTCGCTAGACACCCTGCTTTAGTCTCGTTTTGTCGCATCAAATGTCACAACGACACAGAGCGCCTGTGTGGCAAACAATGGGTCGAGTTGCGGATCAATGCGCTAGAGACACGTTGGGCACTAGACCGACACGCAAAGAAGGCCCGCCTCCTCGCGGGCCACAAGGGACACTCACACGGGCAGGTTGCTCGAGCTGCGGCTGCCCTCCGAGCTCAGGGGCGGCAGCGAGGAACCGTCGGACCACGACCTTCCCCGGCGGGATCCGGGGGGGCTGCGACGGGGGAGAGGGCATTAGTTCCCCAAGCACCGCCCCCGGATCAAGCTAATGAGGCTCAGAAGTCAAGGCAGCGTAACGCGTAACGCTCCACACTCTCCCTCACTCCGATTCAGCCAGGCCGACAGCACCCCTGTTAGGGAGGGCGCAAACGCAAACCCTCATTGGCACCGCACTACACCCACTTCCCGTAAGGACGTCACGGCCGGCCGGCGTGCCCACACTGTACCGGCTACCCTCGAATGCGCGCTACTTGCGGGATCATCCCAACCAGGGGCGGATCCTTAGGAGCCCCCGAAGGGGGGTCCCTAGGATTAAAAAAGAAAGGGAGGGAGGGGGAACATTCGCTGCACACCTCACTGCATGTTGGATCTGTTGCTTAAATGCACATATAGATAGTAGAGAGGGGTCTTTCCTCCTAAGCGACATGAAGTGTCACAATTCAAGACACGATTTTGATATCTCCCGCTTCGAAGCAAGGGATAACAATATCTTGATTCAACTCTGTGCCCACTTCGCACGACCTAAGACTATGGTCTAGGTTTTTCGGTACATCCCGATAAACCACAAAAATTAACTCCCAAGTCAGTTTTATCAAAATCGGTCAATGAATAAGAAAAGCCCAACCTTTGCGGGAAGAAAATCTTCATCCACAGTTATATTTTGGCACGAAACACTACCTCCAATAAACTGCCTGCGAGGCTGGTTTTTTTCTCTGGCACATCTCATTTCTTTCCTCGTCGGTACGGGCATGTCTTTCGATTATTCGGGTCACGCGAATGTTCCGCTGAGGTTGGGAACCATATGCCCCGTTTTCTTAATAATCTCCGATAAACCCCGTTTTTTCGTCCAACACCAAAAGCGGTCAGCAAAGAAGGCTGAATCTGCGGGAGAAAGTAAACACAAAAAAGCATCCACAAATTATAAGAAAAATAAACCCCGAAAACATAAAACCCTACCAAACCTATGAGCTAAACAGCACCAACGCGTGGAGACACGCTTAAAGCAATGAAAGCTCTAGCTGGCTAGACAGCCTGGAGGTCAACCAGGCTGACTCGCAAAAAAATCAGAGTTTATCAGCGACCCCGGAAGTGTATTTTACATGGGGGGGCTACGGTCGAAAAAAAAAAAAGGAAAGGGGGATGGGGGAGAAAGGGAAAGGGAAAGAAAAAAAAAACACCTTATTAATATTTTATTGTTTATAGAAGGTTTATTATCACTACCTATACCGTGTGCCCCTACATTCAGACTAGGACGAGTACGCCTCTTCAAAGTCATCAACATTCCATTCCGATATCGTTTCATGACCCCTTTAATTACTGACTTTTTTTTAAATTCATTTATTTACTCCTATCTTATATGGGGACTTGAACAATAAAGCAAAACATACAACAAAGTAATCTTGGTGGTTAAAGTATTTAGGGCTCAAACCGCCTCGTCCACCCTTTTCTAACAACTGAACTCTCCTGTCCCAAACTAACAGACTTCTGCATACAAATAATAAAAGAAATAATTAAGACTGAATGTGATTGTAATATAGCAAACTTTATCATTTTGGGCACATTCACGGGCATCTCCTATGAAGATCGAGGAGGTATTTTCAAACTCCTCTCCTACATGCTCTCTTTTAAGGGTAAAATGTTTCCATTTGTTTTGGAAATGGTCTTGTTTCTTCTTAAGTTCAGTCATTTAGAACTTCGCAGCCATTTAGACGTATTACTCTAAGCCATAGGTGGCCAGGCTGACCCAGCCTAAGAGCCGGAAACAAAACCACTAAACTTCCAAGAGCCGCCTAAAAAAGAAAAGGCAAAAAAAAAAAAAAAAAGTCCAATTTTTTTTTTTTTAGGCCAATAAATTAGATTTGAATTACTTTAGATTTATCCAAGTCAAAAGCAGTCCAACTGTATGTACGTATGCTTGCCGTAGCACAGGACGAAACCGCAACCTGTCTCAATTTAAAACTTGTTCCTTTTCTTTTCTTGGGGAAGTGCTCAAGGCGGGAAAGGAAGGGACGGGGGGGGGGGGGGTAGGAATATTAGGGAGCCGCGAGCCGCACTTTAACATGCAAAGAGCCGCAGCTTGGCCACCCCTGCTCTAAGCTAAGAATAAAATGACCACATCTCCACGTGGTGAATGATGTTGATTGGGGCGAAGCTCGGATGGTGCTGATGATACTGATTTTGGTCATAGGTATTGCTGCTTGCTGTCGGCGTTGACGCTTTGCCGCCGCTTCCCGAGCTCTCAACTCCGGGTCCGCTTGGCGGTTTTCACGCTGTGCTGCAGCTTCTCGCGCCCTGGTCTCCGGAGCAGCTTGCTGTCTACGTAGACGCTGAGGCGCTGCATGCCGAGCTTTTCGGTCCTTTTCATTCATGGCAGTAGGAGAATGTGTGGTTTTCTTCTTTTTTCTTTTTTTAGGCAGACAGATGGGATGACATCTCAGAACCCTCCACTCTTTTTTTCTTCTTTTTCTTTTTTCATAATTTTTTTTTTCATCTTTTTTTTCCAATTTTTTTTTGCCCTACAGGAGCACGTGAGCATGTGCTCACATGCTCGTGAGCACGTGATCTCGCGAGCAGAAGCACGAGCGCCCGACGCCGGCCTACGGCGGACGGACATACGGACATGGCTAGCCCCTAAGGAGCTTCGCCCTAAAAAGTCATACCTCAGAGGCTCGTAAAATAAATCATAGCGATCATCACTCGATGGCAGAAAAGGTGTCTCGCACTGGCAGATCAGACACGGGCTCCAGAGCAGTTGCTTGCAGTCACTGACTCTCAAAAACTTTTGGGGGACATCTCAAGAGCCGGCTCCTAGAAACGCCTGTTAGAGGTTAGAAAAAAATGCTTCGGGACGTTCACCGATATTTCTTTTTGCTTGTTTTAAACTTGTCGTTTCGGAGGAAACTTTCCATATGGAAATACCTTAAAAGACCAAAAATATACAAACAATAATGTGTAGCATGTATGTTGCTCGTGTAGCTTTCAGCGACACTTGCTTGCCTTCCAACTAACGATTGTCCATACAAGTCGTCGAAGGTGCCCCAGTACAATAGAGAACTCCGTGGCCGTCCTTCCGTCTGGTTTCAATTAGAATAGACCTCAAAGGGACCGCCAACGTCGACAGCTTTGCTCACTCCGACAAGAAAAGTGGGAGGCAACACCGCCTCTCCGTCGGAGAAAAAAAAAAAGAAGGGGGGGGGGTGTGTGTAGGGAATGGCACGACGTCAGAAAGCCAGTGCCCAGAGGCTCCTCTGAGTTTTGTTCCGTCTTTTGGTCTGAGCTGAACTAAAAGTCTAAAACCAACTAGCATATTCTTCTTCTTCTTTTTTTTTTTTTTTAAATTTTTGGGCTTAGCATTGCGGTTTTTTTTAGACCGTATCTTAATTCGGCCCTGGGGAAGAGGGAGGCCATGAGCCAAATGCACGGGGGCTCAGCATATTGCCCAGCACCCCTGGAAAATGACAGCGGGTGTTCAAGCCCCCGTTGTCCCCCCGGTTCCGGGGTCCCTGGAGTTTATCAGGACTTATGTTGAAGAAGAAAGGGCATAGGATTTCCTTACCTCCGATTGTCCATTGCGACAATCCGTGCAGATAAGAGAAAAAAAGGTGATAAGGAGTACTGAAGGAAGCAGCAGCCTCACGGACAGTTCAATGTGGGTGGTGTTCCCGTTCAAAGCAAAATGAAGCTGTAATACAGGTTTTTTTCTGGTGAATCTTGGGTTTCAGATGTTTAGGACAGCTCCAATTGGGGTTTTTTCCGTTTTCTTTGATTTTGATAAAACTAGTTTGGAGGTTAATTTTTGGGTTTTTCAGTATTTACCAAAAAGACAGAACCCTACCCATGTGCGACAGAACCTTTGATCACCGGCGTCGAGTTTAATTAGACAACATCTATTTTAGATCTTCATAACAAATTTCAGATTTTGAGATTGCCACAGGATATCTGTGTGTCGGCTATTATATGACGAAACATTTGCCAAAAAGCTCTACACCAGAGTGCATGACACAATAAGGTTTACGAAATAAGTTCAAATATTTTATCAAATTATGTCCTGAGTACACTTTCAGCCCGACTCGGTTGTTTTAACGTATAACCAGAAAAACAAGCACTCACCGTATTTACTCGAGTAACAGCCGCACTATTTATGAACAAGGCCATTGCGTCTGCTTTCCTGCAAAACACCTATAGTCCGTTGCAACCAGGGTGTCGAACCGGAACCGAACCGAACCGAAAACCGGAACAGAACCGTTATTTTCCTCCGAACCGGAACTGAACCGAACCGAAATCTTCGCCGCCATCTTGGAACTGAACCGGAACCGAACCGAAAAAAATATAACGGTAACCGGTTCAAAACGGTTCAAGGTACTTTATTTTTTTATTTTTGTTAGTATCACAAAATGAAAATATGGGAATAAAAAATTGGCGGCTGTATTTCTATCTATTGACCAAATCGTCATATACAGAATTGCAACGTATGGTAAATTGTGGGTTTTCGTGGCGCTTTTGTATTGGCACTATGATTAACCATGTGTCACGTTGTCACTTGACGTCATGGTGTCAATACATGTCAAGTAATGTCACGTGACCTCGTGACGTCATGTGACTCACTGCGTCAACTCGATTTAATTTGAGGAAGTCACTAGATGTATTAGCCTTGTTGACAGCGTGACGTAACATGACATCACGATTTTGCACCGAGAGTCACGTGACACCGTGACGTAAGCGATTTTCATAACCCCTAGTCGAGTGCTCGGGCTCATGACAATCAGCGTCGCCAAACATTCGGGTAACGGCTCATGTCAATTAAATATGATAATAGCCCAACTCTAAAAATATCTGAAGCTCAGCCCAAGCTTTTGCTTTCCAAACCCTAGCCGCCTAGGGCATGACTATGATGAACACTGACGGAATACAATTAGCGTCAGATACGTGGCCGCTTGTTCAAATTGCGAGTTGAGGAGGGGATCGACAGCTGTCTCTTTCCTTTATTTTTTCTGCATCTGTTTTTGCGCGGAGGGGAAAACTGACGGATGTTTTCGGAAGCTATCAATGTCAGGAATTACTTCTTAACACTATTTATTGAAAGTGCAAAAAAATGTTGGAAGACCAATTTTACATCATTGAGGCACCCAAACATTTTTTCGTTGTTGCTGAACTGCATCCGAAAGGTGTCCCCGAGAATAGAAGCATTGAAATGACTAAATGCGACTTATTCATATGACGTTACATAGAACTACATGTGTGTACGGAAGGAATACCTAAAAAAAAAAGATTTTAGTGACCTCAGAGGGACAGCCGAACGTTGGCAGTCGGTGTAAGTCTCACACGAGCGTCGTTCTCAAGTTATTGCCCAAGTTTCGACCCCCTCTGTATTTTGCTTAAAGAAACTATAAAAAGATTTCTATACATCACTAAATTCTACTCAGGATCACTCCCTAACGTTAATAACTGATTGAACTTGGCTTTGTTCTTTTTTCAAGGCAATGGCAGTCGCCAAAATATTAGAGGAATATGAGCATCGTTCATTCCCTCAACTCGGAGCCAGAAGCGGCCACGTGGCCTGGTGCCTGTCTTATGCCGCCAACGTTAATCATACCCCCGCGCTGAGGTTGGAAAGAAAGAAAACGCGTGCTGAGCTCCAGGCATTGTTAGAGTTCGGCTATTCTCATCACCGCAGTGGTTGGACACGAGCCACTACCCAAGTGTCCGCCGATGCATTGCTTGTTACGATCCGATGTACAGAACTCACGCAGTTCTCCTGTCCAATTCATGAGCTGCGCTCGACTGTCGTCAGGTGGGTGGGTTTGATCCCACAATTACGACATCAATCTTTTCGAAGGCAAGACTAAGAGAAATAGTTTCATTTTAGCCTCGCAATTTCACCGCGACAAAGAAGCTTCTGAATCAGTGGCGGCCTGTGCGAGTCTTGGGTTAGACTAAGACCAGTACGCCTCGGAAAAGTCATGAACATTCCAACCCGATATCGTTTTATGACCCTTTAAGCTTTACGAGGTGCAAAACAAAAGCAGTGAAGGGTTGCTGTTAACAAAAAAGTGTCAAATAAAATTGTCGAATTAGCACACACGAACGGAGGAGGCAATTCCTCGGGAATACTATCAGCCTTTC
>JAZHYW010037357.1:0-12085 GCA_037355805.1 Ixodes ricinus
TGCCAGGCTTTGTCAGTATAGAGGAGGCTGTGACACAACACTCCCTTACACTGCTCACAGTCTGTATCGGGACATCGGCTTGCGGGCTCTTAGGGGTATCGGCGTTCCGCGCTTTCAGACGTTGTTCGGGCACTCAGAGAAGAGACAGTTGCTTTAAAATCTGGTTTCCTGCGTTCCGCTAGTTTATTTTGCTCCTGTTCGGGAATGAACAGAGTATTTTACTCAGATTCCATGGTGCCTGCAACGGTTTGGTCGGCGAAGAAGTTGGTTGAGGTGTCGTTTCCACACTCCGTTCGGCACCTTGACTCTATAGTGCGCTCTCCCAAGACACTTTGAAATTGTGCCTGGAACCCAACTTCTATTTTTGATTTCGGAAATCTCACACTAAGACGCCGTCTCCTTCTTCAGACTTCTTTTTTGGTTCTTTCTGAGCTTGAGCCTCCGATAAGGAAATCCAATCTTGTTCTAAGTCTTCACTTGAACAACAGCTCGGATGGTGCGAAACCAGTGGAACGGATGGAATGCAGCGCAAAACTTGTGACGGATTCCGTTTCCTCTTAGAAATTCTTCGAAAACTTCAGAATGGAAGCGTGGTCGATTGTCCGAGACAATAGGTCACGGTATTCCATGCTGTGCGAACAACTTCCGCAACACTTCCACTACTGCCTCCGCATCTGCGCTCCACATTATTTCCACTTCTAGACACTTAGAAAAGGCGTCGGTGACAAGTAGAAACTTTGCTACTCGGAACGGGCCAGCAAAATCTGTGTGCAGTCTTTCCCATTGTTGTCCGGATGTCGGCCATAGGAATTACTCTTGAAATGGTTGGTTCCGACATTTTCGACACAGAGAACACTCTTCGATTGTTCTTACAATGTCCATTGTCAATGTTAGGCCACCAAGCATGCAGTCTTGCCAGACTCTTCATCTGCACAATGCCGTCATGTACCGCATGAAGCTCGTGCAGTACTCTTCCTCTGCATGCTTCTGAAGTAACAACTTTTCGGTTTCAAAATAAGCACTCTTCCTCCTCCGAGAGTACCAAATTCCTGTTGGAATATGATTCCATATCTGGACTTACTTTCGTAGGCCATCAAGTCTATGTGAATTTCAGTGCTTTGCTGTACATTTGGTCTTTAACTCCTGCCTCTTGCATAGTCCTTGTGTCCACTGGGCACGGGTCTAACTGCCCCAAGTAGAAACTTGTGGCATAGTCACTCACCTTTGTCTCCTTGCCCATCTATTGGCAGGTGAGATAGGGCATCTGCGTTGAGACTGCCTTCTGATTTCTCACAGACCATTGCATATTGATACGCTGACAGAAGCATTGCCCAACGTTGTAATCTTGTAGCTGCTATCGTCGGAATGCCTTTCTTGGGTCCAAGGATGGTTGCCAACGTCTTGTTGACGGTTACCAAGAGGAATCGACGCCCAAATATGTAGTCGTGGAATCTCTTCACTCCAGAGACTATCGCTAGAGCTTCCTTCTCTAGTTGAGCATAGTTATCTTCTGCTCGAGTAAGTGCCCTTGACGCATAAGCAATGGACGCTCTGTCTTGTCCGGGTACACGTGCGCTTACACGGCTCCAACTCTAACTGGGGAAGCGTGGCAAGACAAAATCAAAGGTTGCTCTGGATCATAGTCAGCCAACACTGGGGCTCTGCTGACAATTCCCTTGAGTTCCTGGAATCTCCTGTCGCACTCTGGTAACCAACTCCACGGCACGTCTCCATGCAGCAGAAGCGTGAGCGGCTTTAGTTTCGTAGACAACTCGGGCATGAAACGTCCGTAGTGGCTTTTGTGTCCAATGAACGATCGTCGCTCACTCAGATTTTCAGGAACCTGTGCTTCCTGTACAGCTTGGACCTTTTTTATCATTGTGCTTATTCTAAAACCGCTAACTGTACGTTCTAGGTAGTTCACATTGTCTTGCATAAACATGCACTATTGTTTCGCTAGCCGATGTCCATGATCCTTCATGCGCGTTAATACTTCATGCAGTCTCTTTAAGTGCGGTGTATCGTCCTCTGTGGTTACCAAAACGTCGTCCAGGAACACGCAGACACCTGGAATCCCTTCCAATAGTATCTCGACTTGTTTCTGGAAGATAGCAGGGACTGAGGCGATTTCACAGGGTAGACGCTTGTATCTGTAGAGTCTCTTATGTGTGTGTATGGTGACATACTGGCGAGACTTCTCATTAAACACCAGTTGCTCGGAGGCGTGTCTTAACTCCAACTTTATGAACTTCTGCCCACCGTTCAAAGTCGTGAACAAGCCATTGGCTGTTGGCATAAAGTACTGGTCCACTTCATGTTGTGGATTTACCATGAGCTTGTAATCGCCACATATCCGGACCCTTTGTCGCCTTTTGAAATGGTGACCGTAGGCGTTGCCCACTGACTGTAGTTTATTGGCTCAATGACGTTTCTTTTTATCATGTCATCTAACTGTGCCTTGATCAGATGCTGGTGTGCGTAGGGAACTTTCCGGCTTTTCATGAACTTTGGTTGGGCGTCTGGGTTCAGCTTCATATTGACTTCAACTCCTTTGAATCACCCTAGTTCCTCTTTGAAAAGTTCGTGACACTCCGCAAGGATGCCTTCTAATCAATGCGCATCTTTCACAGTGTTCAGATAAAATGCTTGCATCCATGTCTGGTCCAGGAATTGTATCCAATTTCTTCCAAATAGTAATGGCACATCTGCGTTCACCACAGCTAGTGGCAGCGTCCACGTCTTCTGGTTACTCGTGACGTCGACATCAGCAGTACCACAAACGTTCAAGCTTTGTCCTGAGCAAGTGCGAAGCTTGGTACTGAAAGGCTCTAGCGTATTAATCTTGTGTTTTCCTTGCAACCACTTTGGAATCACATCACCGTAGCTCCGGTGTCTACCTCCATCTCCAGGGTCACATCACTAATAAATACGCTTTTCTTGATGGATGGTACAGTGAGTAATTCCGCGTTTGTCCGCAGCCCTAAATATTGCCACGAATGACAAGTCATGAGGCGATAATAACTGAAGAAACTAAACGTTTAATGGGGGCGAACTTGTGCCCAAAAATAAAAAGGGAACAGAAGAAAGCAGAGCGTCGCAGGCGTCGAAGTCGGCGTGACAACAGAGTCGAACGCTGGGGCGAAACTGACTTTGGCTTGCCACGCGAAACCCTTATCTACTGTACACGCGTGGGCTTCTGGAATAATCAGCGTAGAAGGTTCGACGCGTAGAACATTCGGACCTCGAACAAGCAACAGGATTCTCGAATTTTCCAGAACGCTAAATTGCAGGAATGAACAGAATACACGTCGCTCACAGGAATGGAACCTGGCTTTTCTCGTGGGAGGCAGGCACGATAAGCGTTAGGCAACGCGCGCGCTGCCTACTTGGCCAGCTGCGCGCACGGAATTACTCCCCCTTTAAAAAGTGCATCGCCCAATTCAGCACAAAACAAAACAAAGCAAACAAAAAGAACGGTAAACTAAAGAGTCATTTGGAACACATAAGGTCCACAGTCCGGTCGAGCGTAGTACGGCTTCATGCGCACGACGTGGACGACTTCTGGTCGTGGAGAGCGGCGTGATGAAGTCCGTGTTCCGTCGGGCATCACCTCGTAGTTCACATCCCCGAGTCGACGAGGCACTTTGTAGGGTCCAAAGTAGCGCTTCAGGAGTTTCCTGCTGAGACCATGGCGGCGAATCGGTGTCCACACCCACACCCTGTCTCCGGGCTGGAAGTGGACGTCCCGACGACGAAGGTTCTAGCGGCGAGTGCCGACACGTTGTTGGGCTTGAAACAGGAGTCTGGCGAGCTGACGGACGTCTTCTGCCCGTTGGGCAACCACATGGGCGTCGTCGCTTCCATCGACAGCCGGTTCATGGGGTAACATCGCGTCCAGCATTGTCGTTACATTGCGACCATGAACCAGCTAAAAGGGTGTCACCCCGGTGGTCTCTTGCACGGCCGTGTTGTAGGCAAGTGTGACTTACGGCAACACCTCGTCCCATGTCTTGTGCTCCACGTCGACGTACATGGAGATCAAGTCGGCGATGGTTTTGTCGAGCCTCTCCGTCAGCCCGTGGGTCTGAGGGTGGTACGCCGTGGTGCGCCGATGGCTGGTGTGACTGACACGAAGGATTTCTTGCGTCAGTTGGGCCATGAACGATGATCCACGGTTTGTGATCAGAACTTCAGGAGCGCCGTGCCGCAGGACGGTGGACTCAATTAAAAACTTGGCGACTTCCACAGCAGTCCCTGAAGGAAGGGATTTCGTTTAGGCGTACCGAGTGAGATAATCTGTGGCGACGATTATCCATCTGTTTCTTTGCGTCGATGGTGGAAAGGACCAAGTAGATCCATTCCGATCTGCTGGAACGGTACGGTCGGGGGAGCGATCGAATGCAGGAGACCTGCCGGCCTCGTCGGCGGTTTCTTGCGTCGCTGGCACTTGTGGCACGATCGTGTGTAGAGGTGAACGGTCTTCGGCAGCTCGGGCCAGTAATACTTCTCACGAAATCGGGCCAGCCTACGGTTGTAACCAAGGTGTCCGGACGTCGGGTCGTCGCGGCAGGCTTGAAAGATCTCCGCTCTAAGGTCGGCAGGGATTACCAGCAGCCATGGTGAGCTGTTGTCTCCGAAGTTCTCCTTGTAAAGTACACCTTGTCGGAGGACGAAGGTCGGCAGGGCTCTCGAGAAGACACTGGGGATAGTACCCCCTCGCCCTTCGAGGTGCTCGACTAGCGCACGCAACTCAGGATCGTCAATTTGGCATCACGCCATGTCGTCGGTGTTCACTGCGCCTAGAAAGCACTCGTCGTCATTGTCGTCGCTGCTACCGGGAGATGTCTCGACAGGGGCTCTGGACAGGCAATCGGCGTCGCTGTGCTTGCGGCCTGTCTTGTAGACCACAGTCATGTTGAACTCCTGCAGTTGTAGACTTTATGGAGCGAGACGTCCTGGGCCGGTTTGCTCGAAGCGCTAACCGCGGCTAAAGTTAGCCGCAGCACCTAGGAGAGGGATTTTGAAACCACGTGACTGGCTCGGTAGGGATGCGGGGAAATATGGTGGTGCCCCGGTGAGTGAGCGCCGTTTGCTTTAAAACTAACATGTCGTTGTAGCTGCGATGTCAGGCGCGTTGGTCAGCAACAAATGGTGCAGGAGGGTTTCGCTTTGCCTTACCTCACTATAATTGCAAAGCATGAGCAATGACCTCGCCGCATTTTTAGGTAGTCTTTCGATTCTGGCCATTCCTAAGCCTAAATGAACGCGATAATTGTCGTTGGAAAGTGGATCGCCTTGACTCAATCGGCCGGGTATTGATAGCACACAAAAGCAGACAGCGTATCAATAGACCTTTTTCTAAATTTCCCAAGCGCCGAGGTGCATGCTACGAGTGTAGTTACACGCGTTGCACGTGCTGGCGTCAGCAGTAGTAATTGTTCTAAAGCAAAAGCTATAAAACAAATTTTGCCTTGCACGCGCGTTCGTCAAAGCCTTATTATGGTTATCTACTTCGAATCTTTTTTTAAGAGGAAGGCCATGCAGCGCGCGCGGACCGTAGAATTACACTTCCAGCGTTCTCCTCGATGCTTGGGTAATTTAGAAAAAAGATCTATTGGTACGCTGTCTGCTTTTGTGTGCTATGATACCCGGCCGATTGAGTCAAGGCAATCCGCTTTCCAAAGGCATTGCCATGCCGACAATTTAGCGTTCATTTAGGCTTAGGAATGGCCAGAATCGAAAGACTACATAAAAAATGCGACGAGGTCATTGCTCATGCTTTGCGATGCAAATGAGGTAAGGCGAAGCGAAAGCCTTTTGCACCATTCGTTGCTGAATAACGAGCCCGATATTGCAGCTACAACGACATATTAGTTCCAAAGCGAGCGGCGCTCACTCACCGGGGCACCGCCATGTTTCCCCGCATCCCTACCTAGCCAGTCACGTGGTTTCAAAATCTCTCTCCTAGGGAACTGCGGCTACTTTAACCACGGTTAGAGCTCCGAACAAACGGGTTCTGAGGGGTCCTTTAGGTTCGCAAGCCAGCAGAGTGAGTGGTGGTCCACGAGAACGCGGAAAGGGCTGCCGTATAAGTACGGAAGAAACTTAGTGATTGCCCAGACGACCGCAAGACATTCCTTTTCAGTCGTGGAGTAATGTCTCTCTGCTTTGAACAGCGTGCGACTTGCGAAAGCGATGACACGCTCGGTGCCTTTTTGCACTTGAACCAGTACAGCACCAACTCCTTCGTTAGTTGCGTCCGTATGAATCTCGGTTTCCGCATCTTGATCGAAGTGTCCAAGAACAGGAGGAGTCTGGAGTCGTTGCTTCAGCTCCTCGTATGCGCGCTGTTGCTCCTCGGCTCATTCGAACTTCTCGGCGTCCTTCGTAAGTTTAGTGAGCGGTGCGGAAATCCTTGCGAAATTACGAACGGAGCGTCGATAGTACGCACAAAGTCCAAGGAACCTTCTCACAGCCTTCTTGTCTGTGGGCGCTGGAAATGCCACGACGTATGGGCGTACTGGCGTACTTGCGTACTGTCGTATGGGCGTACTGTTGTAGCCAGTCCTCGACGTCTTCATAAGGGTCACCTTAGAAGGACGCGGGCGTACGGGCAATGACGGGTAGGACAACGACGGGTGTAGTGGTCATGGTCGCGGTCTTCTTTGATTTCTGCGGCAGGGCTCCGAGTTCCGGGGGTAGGCCCTGGTTACGGCGACTTGACCGGGCATTGGTCTGGTCTTCTGCGAAGGGTAGCCTCCGGGGCTGAGCACGTCGCTTGGCCGGCGTGTTTTCGGAGGGGTACGGTCCACGGGCATAGAATGCAAATATCCCGCACCTCCACCAAATGTCACGAATGACAAGTGATGAGGCGATAATAACTGAAGAAACTAAACGTTTAATGGGGCAAAATTGTACCCAAAAATAAAAAGGGAACAGAAGAAAGCAGTGCGTCGGGGGCGTCAAAGTCGGCGTGACAGCAGAGTCGAACGCTTGGGCGAAACTGACTTTGGCTCGCCACGCGAAACCCCTATGTCCTCGCGTTGGCGTCTGGAATAATCGGCATGGAAGGTTCGACGCGTAGAACATTTGGACATCGAACAACAAGCAACAGGATTCTAGAATTATCTAGAACACTAAACTGTCGGAATAAACAAAATACACGTCACTCCCAGAGATCGAACCCTGGCTTTTCGCGTGGGAGGCAGGCGCGATACCCGTTCGGCCACGCGCGCGCGCTGGCTGCTTGACCAGCTGCGCGCGCGGCAATATTTTTCCATTCTCTCTTCCTCTTTCAGCCGTTGCATGGCTCCCTTTCCTTTCTTGGCTGGTCTCTTGCGTTTGACTTTTCCTGGTGATTTGTTGTTTTTGTCCTCTTTGCTCAATGCTGCTGTTTTTGCAGGCTTTCCGCAGGTGACCCTTTAGTATGTAGCGGACAAGCGATAACTACAGGAATGCCTGCCACTCCAAGACGCGTGACAGTGATCCAACACCGCGTGACGCACGCAGTGGCGCGTAAAAGAGAGAGATCACGAGCCCTGACCGAACGGCGAGACTGGCTGGGATCACGGCGGCAGCAGGATGGAATTTTATCGTGAGATTGGACGCCTGTCCCTTGTAGCGGACAAGCGATAACTACAGGAATGCCTGCCACGCCAAGACGCGTGGCAGTGATCCAACGCCGCGTGACGCAGTCAAGAAACCGCTCGACCAACCCTACGACGTTCCCTCAAGGTGCTGGACAGGCGAGAGAAGTTTTTTCTGCTAGACTTAAAAGGGCGGCAAGACACCATCTCCATCGACCGCCTTAAACCTGCCCACCTTGAGCCAACAGATGTTTCAGGCGTCCAGCCTCTATGTTGACCCTCCTGTGCCCCACACTCAGCACCACCTCTAAAAACCGCCCAGTGCAAGAAAAATCGCTCCGTCTCTTGGACAGAACATCACCCTAGAGACTCCTCTGGGGGGAGCCTCGTAGCGGACAAGCGATAACTACAAGAATGCCTGCCACGCCAAGACGCGTGACAGTGATCCAACGCCGCGTGACGCACGCAGTGGCGCGTACAGAACAGATCACGAGCCCTGACCGAACGGCGAGACTGGCTGGGATCACGGCGGCAGCAGGATGGAATTTTATCGTGAGATTGGACGCCTGTTCCTTGTAGCGGACAAGCGATAACTACAGGAATGCCTGCCACGCCAAGACGCGTGACAGTGATCCAACGCCGCGTGACGCAGTCAAGAAACCGCTCGACCAACCCTACGACGGTCCCTTCAAGGTGCTGGACAGACGAGAGAAGTTCTTTCTGCTAGACTTAAACGGGCGGCGAGACACCATCTCCATCGACCGCCTTAAACCTGCCCACCTTGAGCCAACAGATGTTTCAAGCGTCCAGCCTCTATGTTGGCCCTCCTCTGCCCCACACTCGGCACCACCTCTAAAAACCGCCCAGTGCAAGAAAAATCGCTCCGTCTCTTGGACAGAACATCACCCTAGAGACTCCTCTGGGGGGAGCCCTTGTAGCGGACAAGCGATAACTACAGGAATGCCTGCCACGCCAAGACTGCGTGACAGTGATCCAACGCCGCGTGACGCACGCAGTGGCGCGTACCAGAGACAGATCACGAGCCCTGACCGAACGGCGAGACTGGCTGGGATCACGGCGGCAGCAGGATGGAATTTTATCGCGAATAGCATCTTTGGATACTTCACGCACTTTTCGTCTATGTATCTATCTATCTATCTATCTATCTATCTGGCTATCTAACCCTTACGCCGCGGGTCGATAAATAACAAAAAAGACCGGCGCCGGCTGGGATTCGAACCGCTGACCCTTTGATCAGCAGGCAGACGCGCTAACCACAGAGCTATGAAGGCAGTCATTCAACGCACTCTAAACACTTGTTTATATCTTTACCATAGACGCGCAGCGCTGTCACAGCTACCGGTGCGCGCGCGTTCCATGCACGAGGGCTAGCTCACCTTCCCGCGCTACTCGCCTCTAGCTCACCCTCTCCCGCGCTCGGGAGAGGTGACTAGCGGCTGCTCAGCCTCACGAGAGCGGAATGAGCCCTCGTGCATGGAACGCGCGCGCACCGGTAGCTGTGACAGCGCTGTAAAGCGCGTCCTATGGTAAAGATATAAACAACCGTTTAGAGTACCGTTGGTTGAGACTAGCTGAGACGCCAGAAAGTCTGGTCGGTACCATTTTGAGTGTTTGTGCGTATGGCGCGTTCCTTGTAGCGGACAAGCGATAACTGGCACATGCTGGCTGCCACTGCGCAGACGCGTGACAGTGCAACCAGCGCCGCGTGACGCACGCAGTGGCGCGTACCAGAGACCGGTCATCGATCCCTGACCGGAACGTGTGAGACTGGCTGGTGATCACGGCGGCAGCAGGATGGAATTTTAGCAGCTCCTTTTTTCTTTGATAATTGTGGTGATAAAGATTTGTTTGTTTTTAAACCGGCAAACGTCTTTCTGTCGCCACAAATTGGTGACCCGGAGAACGCTCCACCTCCGAAGACCTTCATCTTCTGCGCCAAGGGTATCCAAGCCACCCTACCTCGTCATGTCTATTCCTGAGCAGCCCGCTGCGGGTCAGCTGTCAGCACTCCACCTCCGCCTGCCTCCATTCTGGACGGCGGACCCACAGATCTGGTTTGCCCAGGTGGAGAGCCAGTTCACCACCTGGCGGATCACTTCACAAGTCCAGAGGTTCCACCACATCATCGCAGCGCTTCCGCCAGATATCGCAGCGGAAATCAGGGACCTGGTCCTTACACCGCCTGCGAACGCTCCTTACGACACCCTCAAGGTGGAGCTCATACGGAGGACCACGTCGTCGGAACAGCGCCGACTCCAACAGCTCCTCACTTCAGAGGAGTTGGGCGACCAGCAAGCCTTCACAGCTGCTGCGGCGCCTACAACAACTTCTGGGTGAGAAGGCGCCTACCTTCGACGTCGCGTTGCTTCGGGAGCTTTTCCTTCAGAGGCTGCCGACTAACGTCCGCATGGTCCTGACGTGTGCGTCTGGACTTGACCTCGAAGAACTGGCAAAGCTCGCAGACTCCGTCATAGAAGTCGCTGTGCCCACCATTGCACAGGTCCAAGGTCAGACCGGACCACTACCGTCCACGACTTCACCTGCTGGCGTGACGACTGCCACAGCCGACGTCAGCGTCCTTAGGGAGGAATTTCATCGTGAGATTGGACGCCTGTCAGCTCAGATCGCTGCCCTCACCACCCGCATTCCAACGCGGCGGCGGCACGAGTCGACTTCTCAACAACGTCGGCATCGTTCTCCCTCGCCCTCCCAAGGTACGTGCTAGGTACCATCGCACTTTCGGCGCGCAAGCCAAGAAGTGCGTTCCACTAACAATGCCTCGGAAAACGCCCAGACCCACCACTAGAGGCGGCGAGTGGTGCCGGTTCCGAAGCCAGCCGTCTCTTTTTCATATCAGACCAGAATTCTGGTCTTCGGCTCCTAGTCGACACCGGCGCCGAGGTTAGCATCCTACCAGTGACGTCCATCTCAAGCAAGCCAGAGCGCTCCAACGTCACTTTGCAAGCGGCCAACAAGTCTGCCATTGCCACCTACGGCGAAGGAGCACTCACCCTAAACATCGGCTTGCGATGACCTCTGAGATGGGTGTTCCTGGTGGCTGAGGTGACGCATCCAATCCTAGAGGCAGATTTTCTTCATCACTTCAACCTCCTAGTGGACATGCAGCGACTGCGCCTTGTGGATTCAACGACCAACTTCGAAGTCCAAGGCATAGAATCCTCATCATCACTCCCGCAACGTTGCACTCCACCCACCACAAGATGAAGATCGCCTACGAAGGTTTCACGCTACACGTCCTGCCAACTTTCTACAACCAGTGGAACATGACGTCACTCATCACATTGTCACGACCGGACCTCCCACTTATGCTCGACCTCGAAGACTCCTGGAAGATCGGTTAAAAATCGCAAAGGCTGAGTTCGAGCATATGCTTCGAGCTCGGCATTATCAGGCCCTCGCCAAGTCCATGGCGTCCCCCGCCACATGGTGCGAAGAAATCCCCAGGAGATTGGCGGCCTTGCGGCGACTACCGCGCGCTGAACAACTCCACCGTTCCAGACCGCTATGGCTACGACCGACAAAGGCTACGACCGACATGCGTCACGATGTGGCCTTGTAGTCGGTAAGTTTGAGGATCGCGGTTGGTTTTGAGACAACGCCAGCAGGCAGCGCTTGTGCTTGCTAGTTGTTTCACTTCATCTTCAGTGGTGGCGCGTCCATCTTGAGAATTTTCATTTGATCTTCAGCCGCTTCCAATCCTACTACTAATTCCACAGCTCGAGTCAGAGATAAGATTTTCAATGAGTTAGGCACTGCTTCTGGGCCATTGTGTAATTGAGATCACAAAGAAATCGGTCGCGCAGTTGCTCCTCGTGTTTGTCTCCAAATTGACAGGTCCTCCGCCTGCCGCGTAGTTCCGCCATATACGTAGTTGAGGGTTAACCTGATCTTTGATCCCACTCTCCACATTTAAAGCGTTCGGCAATCACTAACCGCATTGGCGAGTAGAATGCGACTTAGAAGTTCTACGAGCTCTTCATAGGTCATCTTGCTCGGTTGCTCAAGAGACGAAGTCGTAGTCTGTGGTAAGTTTTTTGTCTAATGGCAGGTGATCAAGACAGAAACTTTCATTCGATCGGTCTTGGAGTTCTCTCTTTTTGCAACTCGAAATACTCTTGAAGGCAGCTCTTCGTACTTGTCCCAGCTTGTCCCTTCCTCATGGGCGTTCAAGCTGTGCGCGATCAGGTCGTTCATGATGCACAGTACCTGGCTCAGGACTGATTCTTTGTATAGCTGCTGCGAGTTGGGCTAGTTGGAACCATATGCATGGTGGTAAATACGCCCGAAAAACACACGGACAAAGAAAGAAGCTTCCGTAGATCAGGATCTAGTATGACACTCTCGCCGGCACCTTGTTGTATATCTAAGGCCATGGAGTAATTGCTGTAGTCGTTACGACACAAAAACATTTGGTAAATATTAAAGAATATTAGCAATACGTAAATCGAACGAAGCAC
>JAZHYW010037358.1:0-20045 GCA_037355805.1 Ixodes ricinus
TATGGAATCCACACAAACACACGTCACCACAGGTCACAAAACATTCACACTTAGGGATACATTCACATCAGACAAGACACTCACACAGCGCTGACTCACAACTCAATATATTTTAGCACTTCTTTTTCTTTTACGCCTTTTTGATATGTTCATGACAGTTGGCTTCTTTTTCTTCTACATCTCATTAAATGACACTCATGTGAGCTAATAAGATAAGCTACTAAGAAAAGTCAATTCTTTTTCTGATAAAGTGAGCGATGGAGTGCTTACACAATTGTCGTTATCCCTGGCCATATTTTCTGCTTCCACTATTTCTCTAGTCAGTTGGCTACGCGCTCTGCCCAGCACTGTGCACCTATCTAGATGTGCCGCACATCCGCAATCACGGCAATGTAGGCCTAAATGTCCTGAGTTGGCTCTACTTATGTTGTTGCTGTGTTCCCGGAGTCGATCGTTTAGACATCTCCCAGTCTGGCCAATATATCGTTTCCCACAGGAGAGGGAAAGGAATACACTACCCCTTCTGTGCACGGAACGAAACTGGTCCGGTGTTTCTTTGTGCAGCTCGCTGGATGTTGGGGAGGATTGTTCACTTTTTTGCATAAGCCGGACAGCTTGTTTGGAGCAGAGAAGATGACGTCGATGTTGACCCTGTTTGCCACTTTCTTAAGACCATGGGAGACGTTGTGGATGTAAGGCACAACAATGGGTCTAGTTGACCTGTCTCTTGGTTTTGTCTGATGACGTCCTTTCTCTGTTCTTTGAGAAGGTTCTCCGCCACTGATGTTAATAGGGAAGTGGGATATCCTGCTGATGACAGGCGACAAATTTGTGCACAGAAGCTTGTTTTTATCTGATGTTTGCACGATTTTGTAAGAGAGTTTTTAAGGCAAAGTTTGACGATGCCCCTCTTCACCAACTTGGAGTGTGCCGAATTGAAGTTAAGGAGTGGCTTGTTTCCTCGTGGCTCGTACAACCAGCATACGTGAAAGGTCAATAAAAATATACGTAAATCCAGGAATCTAATGGACTTTTCAACGGGAAGCTCGTGCGTGATCTTCAACGGATTCATGCACTCTTCGAAAGTTGACAGAACTTTGGCCATCGTGGTGGGAAACTTGCTTCTGTCGACGTCAAGGAAGATGATATAATCGTCTACGTACCGAAAGATGTTAACGACTTCGAAGGGAGTCTAAGCTTCTTTGCAGCAGTCTGTCCACGAGAACCGACAATGGCGATACCAACGCCGCCACTTCTCCCGCAGCGGCCAGTCCAGGAACTGCACGTGACTTCCATTTTCGTTGTAATCGGCCCATAGAGTTATTACAATAAACGCTAGAGGCTCAGCTGGCGCTAGTGTGCTGTTGCATTTTGAAGCAGACAGCAAGCAGTCTAAATTTGACTTCCGGTAATGTATTCCTATGGGAAAAAGCGAGTGCATTTTCTCTCTGCGCTCGATTATAAGAGCAAATATCACGAATAATTTGTACGTACTAGGCACATTGGAACATTTCTCAGTCACGCAGACGAAATAAATGGTCAGTTACGGCGTTTTTCTTTCAAATTCATCGCATTAAAAACGGTGCTAAAACGGCTTCGTACGTGTATTTTTGTGCACTGTCGGACACTGTTAGCGCGAACACGGCGTCGACGCTTTCCAACATGGGGGATATACGTGCCAAACGAACGAAGGACATGTGGAAAACCGAGAGAGACGGCAAGAACTACGCAGTAACACTGGATAAGTAACTCCTTGTGCTTGCAGACGATCAAAATAAATTGAAAGTCACGTAATATAGTCAGATTTGCAATAAATAAGTACTGCGAAGATGCTTGTTCTGGGTTCAAATGGTTCAAAGCATCACCCGCACGCTCCAAATCTTTGCAAATAGGGAGAAGTCAGAGAACAGGTGCCCGATAAAAACTGCCCGACATGGGAAATAATAAAAGACATACCTTTCGTAGCTCACGTGCTTTATTTTTTGCGTTAATTCGAATGTTTCTTTAACCGATCGTAAAGATGCACGACGGAGTCATTTTCATCCAATGACAGGACGGGCATATTAGCAATATATAAGCACCACCGAAATGCTAGCGAACCTGAACACACACTGCATTCCTTTCGATCGTTAGTTTGCTTAGAACCGTCGCTCGTTTTCACATACCTTCCTTGAAACAGGGGTTTGGGCCTGAAATAGAGCGAAGTTTAACATCGCTCAGTGGTAAAGAAAAATGCTGTAACTAAAGCAATTACACTTTCACAATACCAATAAAGGTACATACTATCCGTTACAACCGATATGACAAAAGTTATTCATGTTATTTTCCGGCGAAGAGACAAAATTCACGCGCGTTTTCCCATAGGAATACACAGGGAGGCTGGAAATGTAGACTGCATGCTGTCTGCTTCAATTTGCAACCGGAAGTCCCGTAGACACTAGCGCCAGCTGAGCCTCTAGCGTTTATTGTAATAACTCTATGTAATCGGCCATTTTGGGGCCACAACAGATACTGTGGAAGAGGCTCGAGGTCGCCCCTGACTCCCAAGCGGACGCGCCAGCGGTTTACTACCAGTGGTTAATATACCTAACTCAGGACGCGCTTACTGGAAATCCTCTGCTGAGGCAGGGTTGTATAAAACAAATATTAATTATACTGCAAAACCTTGCAAACTAAAGATTTTAGAAAACAACACTGCCCCCCATTTTGTACTAAACTCCAATAAAGTTACTACAAAAAGAGCTTTTTCCGTTAGTTTTTATGCAAAAACATGCTTTCCAAAAGCTCAAGGCGACCACAGTTAAGACGAATGATACAGAGTGGCGCTGTTGTCGCATTTAAGCTCGGTCTCGGTGGACGCCACGCGGCCCAGGTTTCAACGGTGAGTTTCCCAACTGAGAGTTCTAGTAACGTTGTTCAAAGTGCAACATGCGCAACTAGCGCCCACCTGAGCCTCTCTAGCGTTTATTGGTTTAGCCCTTCCTCCGATCAACGCTACTAGAACCACTCCAGTTGGAAACTGTCAGAGCGCCTGCTTTAAAAAAAGTGGGCCTCGATCCGTACTCGAGAATCCGAGCTAATGGGGATCGAAACACCGCCATCTCTCCCGCAGCGCCGCACTCCGGGAACCGCGGGGCTGCACGTCGAGTCAGCGTTTTAGCCGGTGGCGCCATCTCGCGGGCAATCTCTAGGCGGTGTGGGGCAACTTTCATGTTTCAACCCGTCGGCCAGGGCGGCGGTTGCTATCGTCACATAGCCTGGTCTGGGTGTGACGCCAGCGGCCCAGGGCTTGGGGTGCGGTGGACGCTGAAGCACCAGCAAGTTTCCCGACTGAGTGGCTCGGTAGCGAGTTCGTTTCACACGCACTGGCACCGTTCGAGTTCTCTCCCAGAATGCATCGCACTCGCAGAGTGCTGCACGGAGAACTGGACTCAAACGAACTCGGCAAATGCACCGAGTGCAGAAGACTGATGCTGCCGCCATCTATGTCGTAGAAAAGGTACCGACCTCAAACCGAAACTACCACCTTTCTGTTCTGAGTGCTGAGTGGGAATGCGAGAGTGCAGTCGCTATTAACGTTTATCTACCAATGTTGGTCGCTGCAACCTATAGTTTATATTTGCGATGACTTCAAGCAACTCGGCTGTCGTAGAGATAGTTACAGACGGCGTAAATTTCTGCAACCACTGCAGCTGTCTACAAAGCAGCTGGTTGCGATTTTTCAATTCTTATAACCGTTTACACTGAAGAAAACTGATGACGATGTCCGAGCAAAAACTTGATCCGTTTGAGCATGATATTATGCGTGAACCACTGAAAGGGTTACGGCTTAAAACTAGTCTGTTGGTATATGCAGCAAAACTTTTCGTGGGGCTTTCGATTTCGATCTAGTTACAGGTGGATCAGATTTTCGCCTTGGTGAGGGCGTCGAGAATGAGAGCTTTCGAACAAAATACTAAGAGGCAAGTTAGCTAGCGTAGGTAAATGTTAAACATGATGATGTTGCCCAAGCCCGGGTAAAGTCACTATGTTTAGCTTTCTCTGATGCTTATTGTGCAGTCACAGGTTTCTGCTGGGGGAGTTTTGTCTACAAATGTTCAATTATTCACCCTCACACGGATGGTGATGAACATCTCTGGGGCCGCTGATGAGTTTGTTCTGAGCATTTCTTTACACACTGGTATGTTTCAGTGTCTGTACGGCAACAGAGCGACTTAAAACCTGGAAATAAAGCATGGGTTGTCAATTACTTCCTTCATGAAATAGCAGACGCTCCCAATTCAAGCTCGCGTTTGATTCTGTTGCCCGCAGGACACGATTTCTATCAGAAAATCTACTTTTTTTCCTTTCGGTTCCGCTGTACGAATGACACATCGTAGCAGACGACCCCTTGTCGTCTGCTCCCACTCCTCGCCGGAGCGGGGCATGACGGGATTGCATTCCGGCGCACGCTCGATTTTCTCGGTGCAGAAAGTGCATGCACGCGTGAGGTGTCGGCGCTGAAACGAACTCGGAGGGTGCAACAACTCGTGGAGTGCCGGCCGAAACGAACTCGCTCTGCGCTGCGAGTGGGCACGCGTGGGCACGAGTGCCGTGTTTCGTGTTTGTGTTTCGTGCGTGGTGCAAATAAGATACCTTTTGTCGTGTAAACAGGTGCTACGGGGCAAAACAGGAAGATGTCTGAATGACAGATTACGAGAGCACTCATATCTGCTCGGAGCACGGTTAGGGCGGCTGCCCGCTCATTGCAGAGATTGCAAGTGTCGGCCTGACTTTGGCAGAGTCACCGTCCTGGGAGCGCACAAGGATAAGGTGACGAGAGAGATCATTGAGGCCTTTCCACATTCTGTGTCATGGCTTCGGTTCATGTGTTAGTGAACCGTCATTGGCGCTGTCAGCCAAAGAAATATTTCCTTCCTGCGGCAAAACATGGAGTCACGCAGTGTCCTGTCGCGCGTTTGTTCCTCTTCGTAGTCCGTGCTAATTCTGAGCTGTTTTCCCCATCATGTATAACGTGCTTGTAAGATGCTCAGCCAGTGCACGGCGAGCTCTTACAAAGCATTCGAACCAATCATTCGGAAAAAAGTTCATTACTAACGTTCATAAAACAGTTCATTTATCCCCTTGGAACTCAGAACACAGTTAGCAAGTCTTCACATTTTTGATTGATCAGTGCACAAATTACTGCATCCGACGTCCCTTAGAAATTAGTATGTAGGCTCTTGACCTTGCCGATCGGTATCAATAGTCCACACTAACCTCCATGTGTATGATCAGACTCCTCTTAGATGGTTGTCTAATCCATCATTCCAACATCTAGAATCTTTAAAAAAAATGCAGCCCCACTCCTTAGAGGTCCAGAGATAGCACCACACATATCAACAATTCGTTAAATTTAATGCAACTCGGAAATAGAAGATTAACTGCACATTTTTCTCTTTCGTAGGATTTATTGCAGCCATAATTTTTTCCATCAAGAGTGCATTGTATCAGTCGGTCGATTATTTACTTGTTCTAATTACCTGGACAAGATAACTTGTATTTGTGTTCGTCCCTTGCCCGAAGAAGCAGTCTTGTTGCAAAATGTTGACTACCATTCCTTTCAGTCTCTTCAATAGACTTTTTTTTCAAAAGTGTGTGCTGCCTATACTTCGTTTCACCATAACTTGGCAAAGGGCAACCGCCACAGCCCCTCGAGCCAATCAGAGAGACGGAGTGAAGGTATGTGACAAATCTCTGCAGAAGGAGAGCACTCTGATGATGTGTTGTCACATGCCTCTCTCCAACGTGCATATTGGCTCACTGGGACTGTAGCCTTCGCCGTTTGCCAAATTGTGATGAAACGAAGTACAGTAGCTACTATGCTAATTACCCAAGGCCTTCATACTTTGGGCATTTGTTCGACAAGAATGTTATGTCAGCAATCACTGTGAACTCGGCTCAGCGCCTATTGAACTCGAATGCTGCATTAGCGTTCGACGTGAACTGAGGCCCATTCACGTGCTTTACGCCGAAAAAAAAATGGTGACAGTCAATGTTGCTTGATGGGGTTTTGCAAAGGGTCTATTGTGTCATATGTATATGAAATGTCCTGCTATATAACAATGCATCAACACATACTATTAAACTAGATGCTCAGAGGTGTGTTCGTCTTTGTAATTAACAAGTTACAGAAATAATTATTTCTTACGAGTGTAATATTTATTTTCAGTAGCTGGGCCCGTTTTGTGCTCATTAATGTCAGTGTGCTATGATGTTATTATCATGTGTGTATAGTTTTAAATATCCTCTCTGCAATGCCTACAAAGGCCCTTGGAGGAATAAATGAATAAATAACATTTTCACATCACTGGAGTTTGTTTTCGGATGCACCACATGTTCAGGAGAGGTGGAAGGAGTGCAGCCCCATGCAACAAGTCTGCCAGTCTGGTTTGTCCCATTTATTAATATTGAGGGTGTCAGAGATGCGAGTGTCCTCAAAAGCTCCACCGCATGCAGTGAACACAATTCTTGGTGTGTAGACTCTGAAGGCGTAAAGGCTGGAGTGTGAATATTATGCATACTTGGTTAGTATATCAAATATGTTTATTTCCACTTGATTACATAATTATTGATTCTTATCAAACGGTTCCTTAACGAGTTCTTTCTGCGACAGTCTCGTGTCAGGCGTTCAGTCGTAGTACCTGTGCTCCTTGTTGTCGGATGACGCTCCTGGCACGTCGGTGTTCAGTTTGGTCGAGTGGCGACTTTGACTGACTGATGCCGTCTTGTGATCATACGTCATGTGCCGCCACTGACATCTGATGCACTGAAGCTGCAGGGCTGGCTTCTAATCCGCAAATTTTCCTGGTAGTTTTCTGCGTCAATGTAGCAAGTTCGGGCATGTATTGCTTACGTGGCTGTGCCTTTTGCTGTACCGTTGACTTGATGGCTGGCAACAATGTTTGTTTGCTATCCAAGCCACTTCACTTCCATTCCGCAATGGCGATTTCTTCTGCATGCCGCGACCACTGCAACTTGTGTAAGTCTCGTGTGGCAAAGTGAAGTCGGGTGATGCTTGGTGTCCAGTTTTTGAGAACGACCAACCATTCTATTTCTTCAAGCCACTCAGCTGGCATTCTTCCTCAAAGTTGGAAATTGTGTGCTTCGTGGAGTGGACACAGATAATTGGTGTCGGCAAATTATTATTGCCCTTGGACGACGACCGACACCAAATCAACTGTCATTGCATTGCCGCTCACCTGCTTTGTCGTGCTTAGTGTAGAAGCATGTGTCATGCTTACCTCCCGTCGAGGTGATAGGAATCAGGAGCTTCGGGGTAGTGTCGGCACCAGGGACAGAGGCCGCCGAAGATACTCCTCAATGTCCCGCGGTCGCTCCTCGAGACGTGGTCGAGGGTCGTTCGGCACGAACCCTCGCAGGCCCATTCATTGGTACGGGCACCTCCGGTAGACATGGTCGGCCTCACGTAGTGGTAGCAGAGTGGTCGTCGGTCGGCCGTTCGCAACACCTCCGTCTTCCTCGGTGTACTTTGTTCAGTGCGGACCTACACTGGTTCTTCCCGACGTCGGGAATACTGCGGCGTTGGGGTGTCCCGTTGAATTGGCATACTAATGGGCAGCCGGTGGCGGTCGTCGTGCCATTGCGGCGTAAGTCACCCTCGGTTCGTCAGATGCCGCTTCGCTCGCAGAAGTCTCCGGTTGAAATGCCTGTTGAACTTCTTCCCGAACAATCTCGGCAATCGAAATAAAAGCCGGGCGACTGGTGGCAGGAAGTAGCTTCCTGATCTCCTCCCGGACAACATCGTGTATGATGTCGCGGATGCCTGGGAGGCTGGCGTCGAAGTTGCAGCTGGACGACTCGAGTGTCGAGACGCTGGGGAGTTGTTGATAGTGACGGGCTCGGGCATGCAGTGCACGTTCAATGTTGGAAGCCTCGGTGATGAACCCTTCGACTGTTGTCGGAGGGTTGCGGACAAGGCTGCCGAAGATGTTGTCCCTCACATGAGGGACATGAGGATTCTCAGCTTCTTGTCTTCTGTAGCATGAGGGTCGGCGCGGGCGCTCGATCAGGTGCAAAACATCCTCCACGAAGGCGGTGATGCTCTTGTTGGGGCCGTGTCCTGGACCGAATTAGGTATTCGGCTCTCTCTCGTCGATGTTGGCTGACGAACGTGCGCTTCAGCTCGATCTTGCAAACTTCCCATGACGCTGAGAAGGATTCGTGGTTCTCAAACCAGTGCCTGGCAGTTTCTTCCACGACAAGTATAGGTTCTGCAGGTGCTGGTCGTCTGTCCACCCATTGTGGTGGGCGACACGGTCATATTGTTCAATCCAGTCCTCGACGTCTTCATACACCTTGCCGTGAAAGGGCGTCGGAGTGCGAGGTGCGACGGGCATGCAAACAATGGTGGGAGCGGACGCGGTTTGCTGCTACGGGTTTGTCATCGTTGGCTTAGTCCGCTTCGGTTTTTCTGGCAGGAGACCGAATTCCGGTTGTTCTTCCTGGTAGCAGCAACTGACTCGGATTTCAGGTTCTTCGTGGTGTATTTGCGGGGTTCGCTCTTGTGGGACTCGCTCGTCTTGCGGTTTTTCTGCCGGGCTCGGGATTGGACTTGGTTCACGGCTCGCCGGGAGTGTAAGACGCGGGACAGCCCGCCACCCGTGTCCCGTTGTCAGGCAACTCGGCTGAGGAGCCGCCAGGGTGCACACAGAGTGAAGGGCTAAGGGTAAAGTACCCAGCACCTTCACCAGAACATACGATGACAGCCAAGCATGGCCTGGAACTTTCCAGAATAATAAAGATTGATGAACAAAGGACTGGACCAAGCATCCGTGACAATATAACAAAACGGACAGAAGAGAGTCTATCCTGACCAGTAAAGACGCTGCATTGCTTTAGTGGCATTCTGTCCGAATAAGTCCTCTCCTTCGGGGTTTTGACGACTGCCGTGGACGAACTGAACTGAAATGGATGTGGGACCACTTTTCTGGTAATGAGCCGCTGCAGACTGTCGCCGCAAAGCGGCGTGAATGGGTGGGCTGGGTAGGTAACACGCGCCCCAGTGATACACGTGCGATGAAATGTCCATACAGCTTGCAATTCGCGTAACGAGTGTTGATGAAACGTTTGTGTCGACGAAACGTGCGGCAGACCAGCGGATTCAATACGAACTGCAACACCTGTGCTCCTTGAAAGTGCACGTCTACGCCAGAACAATTTAGGAAGCAGCACAGCATCATCTAGCACGGTACAAGATCTACCAGCCGGAAAGCAGCTTTTCGGTACGCCGCCACACCTGTGCTCCGTGAAAGTGCACGTCCACGCCAGGAGCAACTTTGGAAGCAGTACAGCACAGCACGACTACGCAGTTTCCTGCAGCGGTACTGCTAAACGGCTAAACCAGCTAAACTGGCTAAACGGCTAAACCGTGCAACGCCGCCAGTACAGAGCCAGTAGCCACCAGCCAGCATGGCCGGCAATGGCTATGGCCACGGTCGTGGCTATGGCTCTAACAGCTCTAATGCTGCGCATTTGTGGATTGCGAGTAGTCGCCAGTCTAGCCGAGACTTCAGGCGCTTTAGGGCCATCTGCCAGGCTCAATCGCTGGCGGTACTAGCGGTGGTTCGTGCCTGCTCGCGCCGTAGGCGAACGGTGATCGCTATTTCAGCCTGGTTTGCCGTCCGACGACCATTGAGGATCTGTTCTTGCTTGTCGTTTCCCCTGACGTCCCTGAGCTCTAGCCGAGCGTTGCGGAGAAAATGATACCCGCGAGCGCGCGAAGGGGCGCTCCATAGCTGCGAGCACCTGCTCCGACGGAAGGTACGACTCGATCGCTTCATCTTCTCAAGATGGTCATTCATTGAAAAACAGCACTCCGCTGGCTGAGCAGTGGTCACGCACGCGTGACTCTGCGAGATCCTAAAGCAATGATGTAATCTGTTCGATAATGTCATCAGTAGTGACGCACGCTCGGAAGGTTTCGCTTTCTCCGAGCGGGCGCGGCAAGCGGTGGGCAAGCCGCTGTTTTGCCCCTCGCCACTGCAATTTTCTTTCTCTCTCGTCTGGAAACTTGACAAACCGCGAGCGACAACGTCGAGACACGATGTCTTTGGGCAACGATGATATTATTCCGTGTAGATATGTTCGCCGTGACGCTGATCAGCGGCTACATCGTGACGTCCGTGATCCTGTTCAAGTACCCCTGCACTCCTCCATCGTCGGAAGCAACTCAGATTTCCCTGCCGACATATCGTCCACCGGGGTGGTAAGTCTCGCGATTCATGCGCACGAGCGAAAGAGCTACAATGTCTATATTAATGTGCATTTTGCTCGTTTCAGGATCGGCAGAAAATTTGGAGAACACTTTGACGGCTTTCAGGCGGTATGTATAAACATTTGCTTTACTGTGCACGAGGGGCTGCTCAGACAGTCATGCTGGTACTTTCGGGTTATATCAAAGTAATTTCATTTCTAAACGTTAAAAAAAAAAAAAAAAAAAATATATATATATATATATATATATATATATATATATATATATATATATATATATATATATATATATGTTACGAATGACAAATGACGAGGCGGAGAATAACTGAAGGATCTAAACGTTTAATGAGGGCAAACTTGTGCCCAAAAATAAAAGGAAAAGAAAGATAACAGCAGAGCTGTCGCAGGCTCGAACTCGACGTAAAGAGCAGAGCTCGAACGCTGGGGCGAAACTGCCTCGGCTTGTCAGGCGGAGCCCCTTTGTACACGCGTGAGGCTTCCTGGAACATTTGGCGTAGAAGGTTCGGGTCGTAGAACATTCTAACCTCGAATTAGCAAAGGCGGCTCTCGAATTTACTAGAACATCACATTACAGCGTCAACAAAATGGTGGGCTCGGCCAGGAACTCGAACCCCGGCCTTCTCGTGGAGGATAAGCGAGATAACCGTTATGCCACGGGCGCGCTGCCTACTTGGTCAGCTGCGCCCGCGACATATATATATATATATATATATATATATATATATATATATATATATATATATATATATATATATATATATATATATATATACATATATGTGATGAAGACCCTCATCGTCGTCATCGGGCATCATCATATCTCCACCATCATCGCCATCACGATAGCTCACGTAGGCCCGCGCTCGCCACCGCGGGCTAGCGCCACCGCCCGCGGGCAGCATTGCCCGCGGGCCAGCACCGAGGCCCGCGAGCGCGCTCGCCACCGCGGGCCCTCATCGTCGCTCATCGGGTATCATCAATATATATATATATATGTGTGTGTGTATGCTGGGGAAATCTTTGCTAAGACAAAACTGAAAACCGTTTTTGAGTCACATTTATTTCTAGAGTTTTTTTTACTCCAAAGGGACCAAAGGCAGATTTGGAGATTTAGGTGATTGTCAAAGGTTGCTTCTTTGACTGCTTCGCTAGGCTAATTAACATTTTGCACATTCTTTTTGTAAACACGCAGTTTTGCCAGTGACGTCTTTAGCTGTAATTTGCTTATAGGACTACTTTGACGTGATAACACAAATCAAAATGGCACCACCCTGTGATGATTTTCTTTTAATAGGATGTAAGACAGCAAGCTCACTCTCATTCCCATTGCTCAATTCACTCAAAAATCAAACACTAATGTGCCTCAAAAAAAAAAAAAATCTTTGTATTATTGTTTTTTTTTTTCTTCTTAGTGTGAGAAGATATATTTCTATTTTAATTGCAATATTTTCTGAAGGCAAGAATCCCGAGCCTATAACTTTGGCGGTTTCTCCTGCTGAGGCAGGGTTCAAGAATCCAAGATGCATCCCTAAGTGAAAAGTTTGTGCTTGCAGCCTAGTAGCAAAATTGTCACACAGATGATTAATGTGACAGAAAGCTGGGAATTGCACATGTTAAAATGATACACGGGGTAAAATGAAAACTGGGCGGTATAAACTATGTGAATAAGTATCTTATAAAAAAGCAAAGCTATGTTTCGAGCGGACCTGAATTGGCGACTTGGGATCCTTATGGCATGCCCTTTCTAGTGCTCCTCACATGAGAGCGTTCCAGACATGAGTGTTTGAGACTTCTGCTTCGTACCAGTAACTTTGAATGTAACAAAAGTTATCACCAGGTAAATTATTGTCAAAGAGGCTCGGCTCAAATTTTTTAAACAAAACGAACAAAACCACAATTTTATTATAATTTTGATTTTTAGTGTAGTTCTAAAGAACCATGTAAGCAGTTTTTTTGTTCTGCAAAAACATCTGGAGCATGGCGAAGCACCCGAATATGCAACCTGTGATGATCAGACAAATATCAAAAATCCGTCTTTGGTCCATTTCAGGTTAATGGAGGACACTCATCCGAAAGGGTCAACTTTTGAACCCTCGGCTTAATATGAATTCAATTTAGAGTATATACTAGCTGGCAGTTGTGAGGCAAAATATATGCAAAGCTTCATCTGTGTACATGACTTGTAGAACAAAATTATAGTCTTTTTTATCAGGAACATTGACATTGTTTACGAAAACTCGTTATTAAAGTACTGTATCACCCAACATTTTTCTTCACTAGTATATACGCAGCAGAATGCCCCATAGAGTGCAACTGTAAAAACAAATTTTCAAAAGGTAATTTATTTTATGCTAGCATTCCAGTTAGGAAAAACAATGAGTGAGCATTTCCTTTTGTCCCGTGACCAAACAATACTTTTCCTAAAGTGAAATTTATGCCAAAATGTGGAACGGAGGAAAACCTGTCCAATGCACTCAAACCTCTACCTTTCTTTAGCATCAGTGGATGAAAAATAATTTATAATAAAATAGCTTTGTAGTGTAAACAAATGCTTTCTGAGGAATAATCTCTAAATGTTAGAAGACGTAAATATGGCATTTTCCAAAATCAACCATTTTCTTTTTATGGGTAGTTTCTTTTTTAGAAACTGAAAACTGAAATGATTACACAAAAATGGTTTTCAATTTTGTCGAAGTAAAGAATTTGCCCAGCATACCTTTTTTTTTCAAAAAGCTTTCGAGACAACTCTTTTCTCCTGCACGATTTGAGGCGAAATTGTCCATGTAAGTATATATACAAGGCGAGGAGGAAGATATGTCTGACAAGTGCAGTCGAGAGTAATAATGTAAGTAAAAAGTGGAGAGAGTGGTTTTTTAATCTGCTTAAAAGTTTCAGGGCAAGGGAAACGGGACTATGAGAGGAGAAAAACCGCGCGGGCACAATATCACACCGCTAGCCTTGGTCCTGCTTCACGAGTGGTAACTTTAGCACTTCACCCTGCTTCCCACGTGCTCCGAGCTTTCCTAATATTGACTGATTTATCGGTTTTCGGTGACGCTCGGCAAGTTTCTAATTGGAACCATATGTTTATTTTCATAATGAAGGCATTTATTAACACATTTTAGTTAATTAGCATACCGATCGTTACAATTAGCCCCTTATACTATGTCCACGTAGCCATGTAACTACCTGCACCTACAGCATTAGTGTAGCTTTAACAAATTTTTTTAAACAAATCTGTTAAAGGGGCTTTGCAAGGACTTTTTTCTGGTTTTTAATTTGCACTGAACCTGAGCGCACTGAACGTAGTAACTTAATGAAACTTTTCTCGAATTTCGACTTTATTTTAGAAGTTATAGGCAAATTAAAATTACAAAAACAAGCAAGAAATTAACCTCCTTCATGACGTCCTTGGTTGCTCGAGTGGCCGTGAACTAGAGGAGGGGTAGTCGGCTCAGCAAGCACTCACGGCTGCCGCACTCCGTGTCAACGGCTCGAGAGGGCGCCACTAAAGCGTGTTCTGGATAGGCTGTATGAAGCGGGCAGCCAGGGCGGCTCGCATTGCATTTGCTGCGCGATTAAACACTACTTCAGCATGACACTTCATTGGCCACAAACGACAGCAAACACGGGGTAAAGATCAGTTTAGAACGGGAGCCACTTCGCGCTGCCATGCCGCCAAAGGCCAAACAACAAGCCAAAGCTGCTCGCCGAAGGCCTTCAGAACGCTCAGAACCGGTCGGGTCCTCGAGTGCAGCGCCGCCGCATACATCCGGGACCTTTTACGCTCGCCGATCGTGCCGCCTGATCCCACTACACCTTTCTAATATGCGCCGCCTTTTCCATTGCTTGGTGGCGGGTATGTCGACGGGTCATTTCTTGTTTTTGTACTTTATAAACTGCATTTGTTTCTTTTCTGATCTAAAATAGTGAACAAAAACTACTTTTATAAATAATTGAAACGGCTCGCGCCACTTATTTTTTTGTATTTCGACTAAAAGGAAGATCTTAGAAGCTCTGACAAGTAGTAAGCCCAAGACCAAAGACGTGACGTATCGCGCGCTTTCGGCACCGTGGGTCGCCCCCGTAGGTGGAGGAGGGTTTCCGCGTCGTCCGGTTAAAATATGACGCACCGATATTTAGTTACTGTCTCCGTGCCCGCTGGCTTGCCCGAACCCCGAGAGTCGTAGAAACCGCAAAAAAGGTAGACGCTTAAATATGATTGCAGGGCCCCTTTAAAGGAGTTGTGCAACAATTTCAGTGCTTTGCTTAAATAATTTGGGATTTGTTGCCTCAACCTTTCTGAAGTAAAAACAAAAAACCGCTTTTGCCTGCATGTCCTAGTTTTTATCTTAAAAATGGACAAAGATTGAGGTTTTCGGCATCTCTCAACTCCTTCACCATCTTGCGAGTCACGTGCGCTTTAAGCTCCTTTCAGCATAAAAAAAGACCTCCCTGTACATGTAGCTACCAACAGGCGGCTCTGACGTCCTGCCTCTGCGGTAGCGTTGTTGTCGCCACAGCGCACGTGCAGAAGCTTCACCTCACGCGAATCTGGTTTCTGCGCTCGCACAGTGCCCTCTCCTGGTGTGGGAAAACGCAGGCTTGTTTGTAAACAGTATGTCTGTTGGTAAACAGTATGTCGGCCTATATATAGTACAGGGTATTCCATGCAACTTGAGCCATGGTTTAAATATATTTTGGTGCATTTTAGGAAGACAAAACCAAACAAACAAGTTTGTTCATTGTTTGGTGCAAGTCAGGCTATTCTTTGTATTTTTCCCAATTAACCAATTAGTTAAGATTAATTAATTTACTTCTGATATATTCAATTTAGAGCAAATGTTCCAATGACAGAGTTGTAGAGCGTCCTCAGAAACATCCAATTCAGTTGTTTTTATCAAGAAACCTCACGGTTTGTTTTTTCGAGCTTCAAAAAAAGTGCCTGAATTAGGAAAAAAGCACAAAAAAACGCAACTTTGTCAACAGCGCCCAGTCAACAGTGCTCTATTCAGCATGCAGGCCTAGTTTGTTCAAGCCACGGCTGAGAGCGCTGTAATACAAGGTGCACATGCACAAATTCACATGTTTTCTCATAATGCACAAGCTTTTTCGAAGCCCGTAAAAAAAAAAAGGCATTAATTTTTCTTGGAAAAAAATCACTGATTTGGATGTTTCTGAGGATGCTCTACAACTTTGTTATTGGAACTTTTGCTCTAAATTGAATATTGCAGAAGTTAATTAATTAATTTGTTAATTGGGCAAAATGCAAAAAATAGCCTGACTTGCTCCAAACAATGAACAAACTTGTTTGTTTGGTTTCGCCTTCCTAAAATGCACCAAAATATTTTTAAACCTTGGCACGAAGTTTCGTGGAATACCCTGTATATGCAGACCTAACATTCCTTGAACTAGAAAATGACATTGTGGGTGCCTGTTGTGAAAAAAGGTTGCCAGCAAGTAGTGATGGACCGAACTTTTGCTGAATCGGAGATTCGGCGAAGCCAAAGTTTTGCCTAAGTTTCCGAAAAATTAGGCAAAAATACATTGTTGCCAGACTGAAAAGTTAATGTTTCGTTTTTTCGGGCGAAAAATATTTAGGTTCTCTTTTAATGCACAGTTTCTACTAAATAAGGTCATATTCTACAAGATAATTGTATCGGTGTCATATTTGTGTGTTTACTGGTAATTTTAGTGACTTTGAAGAAGTGGTCTGACAACAAGGTTGGGTAGTACCGGGCACAGTTACGATACGCGAGTTTCGGTTTTGAGGCCTCATCAGCACAAGCCTGGAAGCGTGTACATTATTAAAATAACAACACTAAACTCTTTTCACCCTTAAGCTAAGACTGCAGCCAAAGCTACAAGTGTGAGCTAACCCGCGCTCCTGGCTTTAAAGGGGGGACTCAAGTGGTTTTTGAGTTCGTGTTTTGATGATGACAGCTGAATTTAGACGCCCTAAGTATCCCTAAAAACCAAAACGTATAGTCATACGGTGATTATTTCTTTAATAAAAATGCAATTGAAGGCCGCCAAACCTCGGATCCATCCGAAAACGAAACCACTCTCATTGGTCCTCGCACGCTTATCAAAAGGATCTCGGGCCAATGGCGTTGGACGACGTTCCGTCGCGCAGTGATCCCGAGGTAGCCGCATCGGCCGAACCTCTTTGTCATTCGAGCTTCGATCATGGCGGAGTTCTCTACGCTCGAGGACCTGACGCCGTTAGAGGTTGAAATTCTTCGGCGGACAGCCGATCTGGGGAGGATTTCCTATGACGCCACTCCGATGTGCGATGTGGACGATAGCAGCGCTTCTTGAGTCATGTTCGGTTTCCGGGGACGACGAAACGCAGACCTTTTCGGGCGTTCTTCGATTTGCGGTTTGGGCAAGTCGTAACCAAACCAACGTTTGACATCGCAGCGTTACCTCTGGTACGTGATGTCAAGCGATGTCGCCACGTTGACTTTCGCCTCGGGAGGACGGGGGAAGGCTGGTTCAGACATGTGCAACGAGCGCGTACCTACGACTGCGTCCGGAGCGACCGGAACGACCGCTCTGCGCCGCGCGTACACACACCTGCAACCGCTACAAGCAGCGCAGCGGGTCGCCGCCGTCAGCTGTTTCAGCGGCCCCTCGAAAGAGGGGACGCACTCCTACTCAATGCCGTAACAGAATATAGACAGGCAGTTTTCAATAGCCTAAAGCTTTATTATTATTTTTTCTTGATAGGCTTGCAGGGTACAGTGGATGAAAAAAAGAAAATAAAAAGATGCAGTACGCCGTCTTGGACGATCACAACTCTAATACACGACATTGCAATAGTACAAATATCGCCACACGCCTTTTCTACGATTATAAAAGACAATGTAATCTTAGCAGCGATATAGCAACGTAGAAATATGATTTCGTGATCAGATAGACGTTGCGAGCGTTCAGGATTGCTAACACTAATCACTTTTCTCCGGTGATGAAAACGCGTGAAAATTCGCATCCTTTATACGGTACGCGCCAGTAATACCTTGAACTTGAGCACACGCATGGAATGCGCCAAATAAGAAATCCGGGCGATGTTCGAGGACACAAATGCTTAGAAAGCACCACTGTAGTCGAAGTAAACAAACACGACGGCACGGGCGTTTCTGCTGTCTTGAGAGTGCCGCCACGACATCGCCGCACGAGTAGGTGGATCTTCCCTTCTAGTACGTGCTGGGTTATCATAGCGACACACGACGAAAATTCACAGTCAAGGATAGCGCTTTTACGCGGAACGATGAGCTTTCACCACGCCGTCCACGCCGACGATCACCACCGACGCCATGCGGATAGAAGGAGCCGGCTGGCCCGCGACCGGCACGACCGGCCTGCAACGCGCGCAGATACGTGCGCTTCCGCGCATTCCGGGGAACGGGAAATTCACCCCCGCGGAGGAAGGCAAGGAGAAAACGTAGTCCCTTGTTTGTTAAACGATAATTGCAGTATCGCGTATTCTAAACTAGAAATATTTTACGTCTTGTGAAATTATCATGCACAACATATTTAAATGAACTGAAAATTGTTTCTTTAGCGAAACTTTACAAATGCCGCCAAAATTTTCAAACATACGATAATTTCATTGGTCCTCGCAAGTACAGAAAAGAGTCCGCACGTATTTTATTCCTGCGTGATTAATAGGCGGTTCTGCCTTCTAAAACTGAAGATACTCATTCACTGACACTTCCTTAACGCCACCGCACCAAAAAGTAGCTTCCCCAAAAACCGCTTGAGTCCCCCTTTAAGGCCAGTATAGTTGACTTCGTCACAGGCAGTTAGATTGGCATAGCATAACATACTTCATTGATACCTTTATAAGCTAACAGACTGCATATCAGGTACCATGGACGTACCAGCCGGGGGGGGCAAGGGGGGCACTTGCACCCCCAGTTCTCAGAGTGGAGGGGCGAAGCATGTGTTTTGCCCCCCGGGAAACAGCCGCCGGCAGGGGCAACACTGTGTGGCGGCGCCCAAGGGGGTACCAAGAGCACCGCCCCCCAGCCCTGAGGGTGGGGGGGGGGTCTGGTTTGCCCCCACTCAAAAAGAGGATTGGTACGCCACTGTCAGGTACCTTAACCCCTCAACTATTTTGGACGAGCCAGCTCATTCACTTTAGAACCATCCCCAAAGCATTGAGGATGAGTGTAGCTCGTCCGTGCACCGCCCTACCTGCGCCCCTTGGCTGTTTTGGACGACCCAGGCTCATTCCAGAGCTTGGTCTGTGGCGCTGCTCAGAGATGGCCCCAGACGAAAATTTTCAACTGGGACCAGTTGGTCCCAGTTGCAACTGGTTTATGGAACAATTCCCAGTTGCAACTGGTCCCAGTTGGAGTTGTCCAACTGGTCCCAGTTGGAGTTGGTCCCAGCTGGAATTGGTCCCAGTTACAACTGGTCCCAGTTGGAGTTGGTCCCAGTTACCGCTGGTGCCAACTCCAGCGACAATGAAACACAGCACAAAATGGAAGGTTGACAAGTCTTTATTGTCAAAAACTTGGAGAATAAAACTAAATAATAGGTTCGGTGACGCACACGCTCCGGGTTTAGCCACTTGCTTGCGACGACTGAGTCGCTTTTTCAGAGGTAGTATTCGTGAGATGAAGGAAGATCGGCCGCTGGCGTCTTTTAGTGAAGACGTCCTCAGCTTCTCTCCCCATCGCGTGAAGAAAGGTGCTCACCCGTGTTCCCGCCTTGCGCAGCTGAAGTCCTGACAGGATGCGGTAGCGCTCCCACCTTGCAATCCAACATTTCCAATTGCCTCTGTCACAACAGTCGAACATTTTCGAGGTAGACCTCCCGCCATTTTCGCCATTGTGCTCTCCGCGGCGGTTTTCTCTTCCGTCCGGTCTTTCCTGGGTGCCCTCCGATCGCTGAACCGCATCTTTCCATCCTCGAAGTTCACCGCTGCCGCCATGGTGTGTGTACAGTTGGGTCCAAAGAAGCGCAGCTGTAGTTTTGACATTTTCATAACGACGCCAACTTCGGTGATGGCGACCCTTCTCTACCGCGTCGCGTCTTCTACGGCGCGCGCGGCGTCGCATAGGCAGCGCCATCTGTCGACAGCGCGTACCACTAATCCGCACCCGCGTGCCACGGCGGCTGGCTAGCTCTGATTGGCCAAAAGATAAATTTATTTATTAAAAAAGAAAAACAAATACTGCAGGTATTTAAATAAATGTTTTAATATATTTTAATAATGCACTAAATGTTCATTTAGGTAAACACATTTTGTCACTAATTATATTTTCCAATTAAAAGAAATTATTTAGTTAATTAAAATTTTATTATTATTTTTATAAAATATAAATGTACCTATTAATTAAAAATTTCCCTATTTGTATAAATCTAAAGATGTAAGTGTTTTTAGTTTTCTTCATTAGCAAAGGTCAATACACCCCCAACTTGTCAAAATTGTTGCCCCGTGTGAACTGGGAACGGGAAAACCATTTGAAGTCCGACTGGGAATCGCTCCAACCAGTTACTTCCCTAACTGGTCCCAGTTCACTCCATTCCCAACTGGGAGTCAAACCAGTTGACTCCCAACTGGGAATGGTTCAGACCAGTTGACCCCTCAGCTGGTCCCAGTTGGACTCCTATTGGTCCCAGTTGATTCCCAGTTGGGACCAGTTAGTCCCAGTTGATTCCCAGTTGGGACCAGTTAGTCCCAGTTGAAACCAGTTGAGGTGCCAACTGGTCCCAGTTAGAAATTTTCGCCTGGG
>JAZHYW010037359.1:0-11246 GCA_037355805.1 Ixodes ricinus
CAGGCCAGCGGTGCCGCGTCTAGTGACGGTCATTTGAACGAGGCGGCAGCAGCGGCAGCACGATTAGACACTACCAAGCACGAACAATTTCTGTAGCTGAAGCGGCTGAAGCTGAAGCTGGGCAAGTCCGTGCAACGCCGCCAGCCCCGCCAGCACAGTGGCCGCCAGTGCCGCCAGTACGGAGCCAGTAGCCACTAGCCAGTATGGCCACAGTGGCCACAGTGGCTGCGCATTTGTGGATTGCGAGTAGTCGTTGTTTAGCCGAACTTTAGGCGCTTTAGGGCCAACTTCGGTCAATCGCTGGCGGTGCTACGGTGGTTCGTGCTTGCTCGCGCTATGTGTGAATTATGATCATATTTCATTCTGGTTTGCTGTCCGACTACATTAGGATCTGTTCTTGCTTGTCGTTTCCTGACGTCCTTGAGTCTAGCCGAGCGTTGCGGAGAAAAATGATACCCGCGAGCGCGCGGAAGGGCGCTCCATAGCTGCGAGCACCGCTCCGACGGAAGGTACGACTCGATCGCTTCATCTTCTCAAGATGGTCATTCATTTAAAAACAGCACTCCGCTGTTGAGCAGTGGTCACGCACGCGTGACTCTGCGAGATCTAAAAAGCAATGATGTAATCTGTTCGATAATGTCATCAGTAGTGACGCACGCTCGGAAGGTTTCGCTTTCTCCGAGCGGGCGCGGCAAGCGGTGGGCAAGCCGCTGTTTGCCCCTCGCCACATCCGCAAATTTTCTTTTCTCTCTCGTCTGGAAACTTGAACAAACCGCGAGTGACAACGTCGAGACACGATGTCTTTGGGCAACGATGATGTATTCCGTGTAGATATGTTCGCCGTGACGCTGATCAGCGGCTACATCGTGACGTCCGTGATCCTGTTCAAGTACCCCTGCCTCCTCCATCGTCGGAAGCAACTCAAATTTCCCTGCCGACATATCAGTCACCGGGGTGGTAAGTCTCGCGATTCATGCGCACGAGCGAAAAGAGCTACAATGTCTATATTAATGTGCATTTTGCTCGTTTCAGGATCGGCAGAAAATTTGGAGAACACTTTGACAGCTTTCAGGCAGTATGTATAAACATTGCTTTTGCATGTGCACAGGGGCTGCTCAGACAGCCATGCTGGTACTTTCGGGTTATATCAAAGTAATTTCATTTCTAAACGTTTAAAAAAGAAAAATATATATGTATAAATATATATATATATATATATATATATATATATATATATATATATATATATATATATATATATATATATATATATATTGTTACGAATGACAAATGACGAGGCGGAGAATAACTAAAGGATCTAAACGTTTAATGAGGGCGAACTTGTGCCCAAAAATAAAAGGAAAAAGAAAGATAACAGCAGAGCGTTGCGGGGCGTTGAAATCGGCGAAAGAGCTGAGTCGAACGCTGGGGCGAAACTGCCTCGGCTTGCCAGGCGGAGCCCCTTGTACACGCGTGGGCTTCTGGAACATTTGGCGTAGAAGGTTCGGGTCGTAGAACATTCTAACCTCGAATTAGCAAGGCGGCTCTCGAATTTACTAGAACATCACATTACAGCGTCAACAAAATAGTGTAGGCCCGGCCAGGAATCGAACCCTGGCCTTCTGCGTGGAAGATAAGCGGGATACCGATATGCCACGGGCGCGCTGCCTACTTGGTCAGCTGCGCCCGCGATATATATATATACTGTAAACGACGGAATTTTCGCGTGGACCTAATTTTCGCGAATTTCGCGAACCGCCTCCGATTCGCGAACAATAGGTCCCGCGAACAATTCGGGAAAAATTTCATCACCTTGAAAGCGGCATTGAGACACCGGGGAAACACGCGTCCAAAAAGCATAACAATATCATTATACGCGATATGTGAATATGATATGGAAAGTATCCTAAAGTAAATAACGCCATAAGTCGGAATTCAGCTCACCTCAAGAAGTTTATTTGGTACCTTCAGACAATTCCTGCCAGAGTATAGCCGATTCGGATCGTGTCTCTGCGGTTCTCGAGATCCGCATACACTTCAATCAGCCATGCTGCGTGAACGGGCTTCATAACACTTGCTCGCAAGTCGATCTTAACGTCAGCTGCACTCTGTCCTTTCTCCACCACCTCTTGTACACATCCGGCATACCACTGGGTAAAGCGGTTCATCATGGCAGTCTTGAACACATTGTTAATGTTTAGGTCGTTCGGTTGCAGGAGTCCGGTGCAGCTTGCCGGGACGAAGACGTACTCAATGTTGTTTGCAGCTAGTTTCTGCAGAAGACTCTTCGTACGATGTGCAGCGAAGATGTCAAAAATGCAAAGTGCATGTTGACTGGCACCACTCACACGACTCCTGCATGTCTCCACGTACGGAAGGAGAACAGTGTCGACAAATCGCAGCATTGTGGCTTCGTTGCTCCAGTGGTTGTCACTGTGCCACACGTCCCAGTCATTTGGAAACGTGACCTTGGCATGGCACCTGTCTGTTTTGCCTGCATATAACACTTGAGGAGGCAAGAGTTTGCCAGAAAGCGTCGTGGTCATCAAAACGGTGATTTCCCTTTTGTCGTCCAAGCCAACCACCCCAACTTGCTTGGAACCTCGGGCCTCCATCGTCCACTTGCTGGCTGGAACCAGCTTGACACCTGTTTGGTCCCAGTTGAGCACCAAGTCGTCGGGAATACTGAAGTGGTTTCTCTTCTCGTCGATAGTCTGCAGGAACTTCTTTTTGGCACCCTCGAAATCGTTTGGAAAATTTCGCGCAGTCTTCGTGGCCTTACGCTTGACGAATCCTATCCTGTTCAGGAAAGATCTTGCCCAGGGTCTGTCGAGAACGAGAGTCCCACCAAACTCTGGCAAGAGTGTGGGCTTGGTCGCCCGCACAATGCCCAGTGCAGCAGCGATGCAAATCCTGGAGTTTATAACACCGCCCCCTTCTCTGAGCTCCACAATGTACGCCCGTACGTCATCATCCAAGTTTCCAAGCACAGGCTTGACACCTCGAAGTTTACCAGGCAAGGTAGCCAGCTCTTTTGAATGACAGGACTTGTAGGCTTGGATATAGGAGGTCTTCATCCCCCTGACGGTGCTCTCGTTGAGAAGCTTTTCTCTTCCATCGGAAAACTTCCTCACTGCAGCAATTGTCCCATTTTCCGCAGCATATTTTCCAATCTTACATCTAAGTTCGTCATTGTAAGCAGAGTAGGGCCCTCGTTTCCGCTTTCGGGAGTCCACGGCGGTAGAAGCGGCAATAACACTTTGATTGGCCGACGTAAAAGAACGCTTATCACGTGTGGTCTTGCATACCTGTGGGTCAGGCAGTCCCGGCATATGATGATCTTCTGCATTCTCGACCACTGGCTTGAAGTAACGTAGTAAGGACATCGAGGGACAGCAGACTGACGGGCACAAGAAAACGTACCGCACTGACACAGAGCGTGCTGGCGTCGACGACCCCGGAACGCAGCCAAGTTTGATTGGCCCCTAAACCCACTTTGAGTCGGTTTATGTACAATCGTTGGACCCCATCGCCCTTTGTCGCTGGGCTTCCATGCAGAGTGTGTGACCTCGAAAAGTGAACCCAAGAAAGGTTAAGGGGTGTGTGACCCAGTTAGTTTGGACCCTTAACTTATTTACATACACTGGTTTGACCCCATTGCCCTTGGCGGTTGTCCTTTCATGCAGAGTGTGTGACCTCGAAAAGTGAACTCGAGAAAGGTTCACATCAAAGAAAACCGATGTGAACACTAACCCAGCCTTTGTCGGCGTCTCGAAGCTGCGGGTAACGGCAGTGACTTCCGGACCATTAGTCACACAACCTACCGCCGTCTTCCCTTTCCTAGATTTTGACTGATTGACTGAAGCCGCAGAATCCTAGAAAGATGGAAAGACAACCGGGCCGGAAAGGGGGGGGGGGGGGTCCGGTGGCAATCTGGATTCGCGAAAATTAGAACCCGCGAATAATTTTAATTTTTCAACTTTGGCCCGATTCGCGAAAATTTGAGCCCGCGAAAATTCCGTCGTTTACAGTAAAAAAATAATATATATATATATATATATATATATATATATATATATATATATATATATATATATATATATATATATATATATATATGTGATGAAGACCCTCATCGTCGTCATCGGGCATCATCATATCTCCACCATCATCGCCATCGCCGATAGCTCGCGTGGCTCGCTGCCTGCCACCGCGGGCCAAGCGCCACTGTCCGCAGGGCAGCACTGCCCGCGGGCCAGCATCCGAGGCCCCGCGGGCGCTACGCACCGCGGGCCCCTCATCGTCGTCATCGGGCATCATCAATATATATATATATATATACTCTATCTCTATATCTATATATATATATATATATATATATATATATATATGTGTGTGTGTGTGTGTGTATGCTGGGGAAATTCTTTGCTAAGACAAAACTGAAAACCGTTTTTGAGTCCACATTTATTTCTCGAGTTTTTTTTTACTCCAAAGGGACCAAGGGCAGATTTGGAGATTTGGGTGATTGTCACAGGTTGCTTCTTTGACTGCTTCGCCAGGCTAATTAACAGTTTGCACATTCTTTTTGTAAACACGCAGTTTTGCCAGTGACGTCTTTAGCTGTAATTTGCTTATAGGACTACTTTGACGTGATAACAAAAATCAAAATGGCACCACCCTGTGATGATTTTCTTTTAATAGGATATAAGACAGCAAGCTCACTGTCATTCCCATTGCTCAATTCACTCAAAAATCAAACACAATGTGCCTCGAAAAAAAAAAAAAAATCTTTGTATTATTTTTTTTTTCTTAGTGTGAGAAGATATACTTCTATTTTAATTGCAATATTTTCTGAAGGCAAGAATCCCGAGCCTATAACTTTGGCGGTTTCTCCTGCTGAGGCAGGGTTCAGCATCGAAGGTGCATCCCTAAGTGAAAAGTTTGTGCTTGCAGCCTAGTAGCAAAATTGTCACACAGATGATTAATGTGACAAAAAGCTGGGAATTGCACATGTTAAAATGATACACGAGGCAAATGAAAACTGGGCGGTATAAACTATGTGAATAAGTATCTTATAAAAGCAAAGCTATGTTTCGAGCGGACATGAATTGGCGACTTGGGATCCTTATGGCATGCCATTACTAGTGCTCCTCACATGAGAGCGCTCAAGACATGAGAGTGTTTGAGACTTCTGCTTCATACCATAACATTGAATGTAACAAAAGTTATCACCAGGTAAATTATTGTCAAAGAGGCTCGGCTCAAATTTTTTAAACAAAACAAACAAAACCACAATTTTATTATAATTTGGATTTTTTAGTGTAGTTCTAAAGAACCATGTAAGAAGTTTTTTTGTTCTGCAAAAAACATCTGAGCATGGCGAAGCACCCGAATATGCAACCTGTGATGATCAGACAAATATCAAAATCCGTCTTTGGTCCATTTCAGGTTAAGGGAGGACACTATCCGAAAGGGTCAACTTTTGAACCCTTGGCTTAATATGAATTCAATTTAGAGTATATACTAGCTGGCAGTTGCGAGGCAAAATACTGTGCAAAGCTTCATCTGTGTACATGACTTGTGAACAAAATTATAGTCTTTTTTATCAGGAACATTGACATTGTTTAGGAAAACTCGTTATTAAAGTACTGTATCACCCAACATTTTTCTTCACTATATACGCAGCAGAATGCCCCATAGAGTGCAACTGTAAAAAACAAATTTTCAAAAGGTAATTTATTTTATGCTAGCATTCCAGTTAGGAAAAACAATGAGTGAGCATTTCCTTTTGTCCCGTGACCAAACAATACTTTTCCTAAAGTGAAATTTATGCCAAAATGTGGAACGGAGGAAAACCTGTCCAATGCGCTCAAACCTCTACCTTTTCTTTAGCATCAGTGGATGGAAAATAATTTATAATAAAATAGCTATGTAGTGTAAACAAATGCTTTCTGGGAATAATCTCTAAATGTTAGAAGATGTAAATATGGCATTTTCCAAAATCAACCATTTTTTTTATGGGTAGTTTCTTTTTTTAGAAACTGGAAAACTAAAATGATTACACAAAAATGGTTTTCAATTTTTTCCAAGTAAAGAATTTGCCCAACATACCTTTTTTTTTTCAAAAAGCTTTCGAGACACAACTTTTTTCTCCTGCACGATTTGAGGCGAAATTGTCCATATAATTATATACACGAACTCATCTCTGTGACGTCACGGCGCGGTGGTGGCGCGTCGGTTGCACTTCCGGTCTTGGGCTGTGGGCAGAAGTCCCCATGCCAGACGTGTATTCCTGCATTGTTTTGAAAGGAACCAGACAAGAACCTGCCTTCTCGTCAAAACGCCGCGACTGGGGCCGTACCAAAAGTGTCGAGAAAGGTTTGAAGGTCAGTTTTCACGTGCTCGGTTTTTCCGAGAATCTGGATATGTGCCGTGAAAAGGGAAAAGCAGACGCCGTCGGACAACGATTGCTTGGGCGGGAAGCACTTTGGGTTGAATTCACGAATACTTGTGGTCATCAGATTTATTTGTTTTGTTCCAACATGAACGCCAGAAAACCGACAAGTTGTGCGGACCACATGCGGACTACGTGCAGTGCGTCTTCAAGTTCAAACGGCCGCCTGATTGTTCGAACTGTCGTCTGCTCTTTCAAATGTTTCTGCTTGTCGTCTGCTCTCTTAGACGACGCCGGTCCGTAAGCCAAATGTTGGCCCGGTACTTGCGATAAGAAGTAAGTGCAGGCCTCAAAAGACTTAAATTTGAAGGTTGGTAAGCAGGCTCGATGTAAACAGTAGATACAAGGACATGTTGATCATTGTTACCAGTGACCATCACCGACCTGTTATGCCTAATTCAGTTGGTTCGATTCTGCTTGCGATTTTCAGTATCGACGTCGACCATCTCAGCTACGGTTCACGCTTTTGCAGACCGAGCGACATCGCAACTGAAAATTGCGAGCGAAATCTCATCATGCGAATCAGGCTTTAGCGTACATTCTGTGGCGTCCACGCAGAATGAATCGCCACATGTCACATTATTCACGCGAAATTTTGCGGTGTAACGATCCTCGGTAATTTCGCCGACGCCGCTCAAGATAGTCAGACATCGCCAGGAAGACGTAGAACCAACAATTAGAACGCGAAAAAGGGCAGGGGGACTCGCACTGACGCCGACAACATCGCATTTCAATGGTGTGTTTATGGGCGACGGCGAGCTCTTGCCCACACCCCCATCGCGCATGCGCGGCGCCGGTGGCGTCCGCTAGGGGCGCTCGGGCGCTCCGGTTTGTTTGTAAACATGAGTTGGTGTATATACAAGGCGAGGAGGAAGATATGTCTGACAAGTGCAGTCGAGAGTAATAATATAAGTAAAAAGTGGAGAGAGTGGTTTTTTAATCGGCTTAAAACTTTCAGGCCAAGGGAAACGGGACTATGAGAGGGAAAACCGGACGGGCACAATATCACACCGGTAGCCTTGCTCCTGCTTCACGAGTGGTAACTTGAGCACTTCACCCTGCTTCCCACGTGCTCCGAGCTTTCCTAATATTGACTGATTTATCGGTTTTCGGTGACGCTCGGCAAGTTTCTAATTGGAACCATATGTTTATTTTCATAATGAAGGCATTTATTAACACATTTTAGTTAATTAGCAGACCGATCGTTACAATTAGCCCCTTATACTATGTCCACCTGGCCATATAACTACCTGCACCTACAGCATTAGTGTACCGTATTTACTCGAATCTAACGCGCCCTCAATTGTAACGCGCACCCATTTTTCGAGGTCCGAAAAAAAAAATAATGCGATGACCTCGGTTGTTACGTGCACCAGATTTTGTAGGTTGGATACAGAAATGAAACTTTTTCTCATTTGAAACAACGAACGTTTATTCCAAATGCTTCAATCTTGCGATCAAATAAACGGTGCTGTCTCTCGCCGGCAAGGTCGTCATCACGACGCTAGTCCGGGGCAGCGCCCGTGGGGCGGTATGCATCACTCATCATCGCTCTCGGACGGCTCCTTATCACTGTCAACGGGCCAAAGCACTTCATCTTCGGTGCCGTGCATAGCGTTAGAAATCCCCTCACTTCTTGAAGGCCTTGATAACTATGGCAGACGGGATTGTGCACCACGCACCTTTCGCCCAACCGACGAAGTCCTGCAGCGACGCAAGTTTCTAGAACACTAAACGCATCGTGATGCGGCCCGATTTCCATCGCTCTCCGCACGCAATATCGCTTTTCTCTTGAATCCAGCATAAAGGTGAACGCGGCATGTCCTTGCAGTGGGAACTTCCATGCTGATACTGAACGCAAGGGACGCACAACTACGCTAAACGCTGGCTACGCTCTCAGCCTCTCACCTTCTTGGCTTCTCAGCGCGTAATGGAGTGGCCATTTTGAAATGTCGATGGCGATATGGTAGCGCAGTTTTGGGTTGCACTCGATTCTAGCGTGCATGCGATTTTTGGACCTATTTCCCCAAAGAAAAGGTGCGCGTTAGATTCGAGTAAATACGGTAGCTTTCACAAATGTTTTTAAACAAATCTGTTAAAGGGGCTTTGCAAGGACCTTTTTCTGGTTGTTAATTTGCACTGAACCTGAGCGCACTGAACGTAGTAACTTAATGAAACTTTTCTCGAATTTCGATTTATTTTAGAAGTTATAGGCAAAATTAAAATTACAAAAACAAGCAAAAAATTAACCTCCTTCATGACGTCCTTGGTTGCTTGAGTGGCCGTGAACTAGGGGAGGGGTAGTCGGCTCAGCAAGCACTCAAGGCTGCCGCACTCTGTGTCAACGGCTCGAGAGGGCGCCACTAAAGCATGTTCTGGATAGGCTGTATGAAGCGGTCAGCCAGGGCGGTTCGCATTGCATTTGCTGCGCGATTAAACACTACTTCGGCATGACACTTCATTGGCCACAAACGATAGCAAACACGGGGTAAAGATCAGTTTAGAATGGGAGCCACTTCGCGCTGCCATGCCGCCAAAGGGCCAAACAACAAGCCAAAGCTGCTCGCCGAAGGCCTTCAGAACGCTCGGAACCGGTCGGGTCCTCGAGTGCAGCGCCGCCGCGCATATCCGGGACCTTTTACGCTCGCCGATCGTGCCGCCTGATCCCACTACACCTTTCTAATATGCGCCGCCTTTTCCATTGCTTGGTGGCGGGTATGTCGACGGGTCATTTTCTTGTTTTTGTACTTTATAAACTGCATTTGTTTCTTTTCTGATCTAAAATAGTGAACAAAAACTACTTTTATAAATAATTGAAACGGCTCGCGCCACTTATTTTTTTGTATTTCGACTAAAAGGAAGATCTTAGAAGCTCTGACAAGTAGTAAGCCCAGGACCAAAGACGTGACGTATCGCGCGCTTTCGGCACCGTGGGTCGCCCCCGTAGGTGGAGGAGGTTTCCGCGTCGTCCGGTTAAAATATGACGCACCGATATTTAGTGACTGTCTCCGTGCACGCTGGCTTGCCCGAACCCCGAGAGTCGTAGAAACCGCAAAAAGGTAGACGCTTAAATATGATTGCAGGGCCCCTTTAAAGGAGTTGTGCAATAATTTCAGTGCTTTGCTTAAATAATTTGGGATTTGTTGCCTCAACCTTTCTGAAGTAAAAAACAAAAAACCGCTTTTGCCTGCATGTCCTAGTTTTTATCTTAAAAATGGACAAAGATTGAGGTTTTCGGCATCTCTCAACTCCTTCACCATCTTGCGAGTCACGTGCGCTTTAAGCTCCTTTCAGCATAAAAAAAAAGACCTCCCTGTACATGTAGCTACCAACAGGCGGCTCTGACGTCCCGCCTCTGCGGTAGCGTTGTTGTCGCCACAGCGCACGTGCAGAAGCTTCACCTCACGCGAATCTGGTTTCTGCGCTCGCACAGTGCCCTCTCCTGGTGTGGGAAAACGCAGGCTTGTTTGTAAACAGTATGTCTGTTGGTAAACAGTATGTCGGCCTATATATAGTACAGGGTATTCCATGCAACTTGAGCCATGGTTTAAATATATTTTGGTGCATTTTAGGAAGACAAAACCAAACAAACAAGTTTGTTCATTGTTTGGTGCAAGTCAGGCTATTCTTTGTATTTTTCCCAATTAACCAATTAGTTAAGATTAATTAATTTACTTCTGATATATTCAATTTAGAGCAAATGTTCCAATGACAGAGTTGTAGAGCGTCCTCAGAAACATCCAATTCAGTTGTTTTTATCAAGAAACCTCACGGTTTGTTTTTTCGAGCTTCAAAAAAAGTGCCTGAATTAGGAAAAAAGCACAAAAAAACGCAACTTTGTCAACAGCGCCCAGTCAACAGTGCTCTATTCAGCATGCAGGCCTAGTTTGTTCAAGCCCGGCTGAGAGCGCTGTAATACAAGGTGCACATGCACAAATTCACATGTTTTCTCATAATGCACAAGCTTTTTCGAAGCCCGTAAAAAAAAAAGGCATTAATTTTTCTTGGAAAAAAATCACTGATTTGGATGTTTCTGAGGATGCTCTACAACTTTGTTATTGGAACTTTTGCTCTAAATTGAATATTGCAGAAGTTAATTAATTAATTTGTTAATTGGGCAAAATGCAAAAAATAGCCTGACTTGCTCCAAACAATGAACAAACTTGTTTGTTTGGTTTCGCCTTCCTAAAATGCACCAAAATATTTTTAAACCTTGGCACGAAGTTTCGTGGAATACCCTGTATATGCAGACCTAACATTCCTTGAACTAGAAAATGACATTGTGGGTGCCTGTTGTGAAAAAAGGTTGCCAGCAAGTAGTGATGGACCGAACTTTTGCTGAATCGGAGATTCGGCGAAGCCAAAGTTTTGCCTAAGTTTCCGAAAAATTAGGCAAAAATACATTGTTGCCAGACTGAAAAGTTAATGTTTCGTTTTTTCGGGCGAAAAAATATTTAGGTTCTCTTTTAATGCACAGTTTCTACTAAATAAGGTCATATTCTACAAGATAATTGTATCGGTGTCATATTTGTGTGTTTACTGGTAATTTTAGTGACTTTGAAGAAGTGGTCTGACAACAAGGTTGGGTAGTACCGGGCACAGTTACGATACGCGAGTTTCGGTTTTGAGGCCTCATCAGCACAAGCCTGGAAGCGTGTACATTATTAAAATAACAACACTAAACTCTTTTCACCCTTAAGCTAAGACTGCAGCCAAAGCTACAAGTGTGAGCTAACCCGCGCTCCTGGCTTTAAGACTTTCCAGCGCGAGTGCTCGCTCTGCGGAAGGACTC
>JAZHYW010037360.1:0-18237 GCA_037355805.1 Ixodes ricinus
AATACAATTTTATTGTTTGTTTTTAGATTTAGATGATGATAGCGGTGATGAAACAACAGAGGATTCATATTGGACGAACGTGTGCAAAAGGGTATGCTTATGCGTGAAGGCCTTTCATGATGTTTTGTCTCTTAATGGGATAGAGGGTGAGGCGCAAGGTGTGGGCGACCAGGGTGACGGACCGGCCATTAGGGAGTTTACGGTAGAGGTGGGGCTCCAACATTTTGGTGCATCTCAGAAATTGGGGATCCCATCGCAAAATGGTTCGCGCCGCAGACTTATATAACAGGGTTTTCACTGCTCAGCAGGGCGCGCTTCCGTTTGCCGCTTGCAGAGCCAATGCGGTAAACAAGCGACTATCAAAATAGAATATTATAAACAGTTAAAACATGGGCGCTAACAAATACTTTTTAGCACACAACAACAGCAATGTAAGACCAAATCATCTCCGCTAAAACTGGAGCAAATCTAAAAATCAGTATAAATATTGTTAGCTATTTTCAGCCAAAACTATCCAGTCCGTGGCACTCTATTCTGGCGCTTAGTCTCGGATTGTGTTTGGCATTCGTTGCCGCGTTGACCGTGTGTCGACGAACATTCAAGCCTTTAACAATGCCGAAACTGAGACGAACGCCACCCAGCGTACTCTGCAAACAGCTGCTTTATTTAAATCTGAGCTAGAACTACTTGGAAGCCTTGAAAAACTTGCCTTTAAGCTGCAGGTAACGTGTCACACAGCGCTCGGCCGATTGGGCCAAGAAAATCTACTCGAAGTCTCGAAAGTAGCAAAACGTTGCCATGTCAACGGTTAGCGCGTTTCTTTAGGCTTAGGAACGGCCAGAATAAGAAGACGATCTTTAAAATGGGGCGAGTTCACCGCTCATTCTTCGTGATTTGGGCAATATAAAGTGAAGCAAAAGCCGGCTGAACAATTCACTGGCGATGAACATGGCTAATATGGCGGCGACCGTTACGAATTTGCTGCAAAGCGAACGGAAATGGCCCGCCACGTTTGCCGACGCAACCCGTCCCCAAGCAAATAGGGGCCCCACGCTATTTCTCGAATTTTGTGTTAGAGGCGAGCGCCAACTCAATACCCCAATGCCCAGTTTGGGCTCGGTGCATGCGCAATGGTGAGCCGCTATTTCTTAGGGGACCCCAAGCTTTGAGGGCCCCAATTTCTGAAAACTCTCTACTATTGCGGCTGGGTTTCGGTTCGGGTTTAGTAGCTTTGCAATTTGTTCCGGTCCGGTTCTGGTTCTGTGATGCATTCTAAATATCGATTCAATTACCGGCTTAAACAAGCGCAAAAAGGTTGTTACACCGGTTTATAAATCTGCCTTAGACCACGACCACCGTAAATTTCCTGCGCAAGAAAAACGAAAAATTCACAACTTCCAGCGGTTAAGAAAACAGAATAGCGTTCATCTCAGCGTCATCTGCAATAAGGATACGACACAAAAGTGGTCAACAGATGCAGTGCCGTGATCACGAGGAGAAGAAAACAAATAGATACTAAATTTAGTTTTCTGATGTTGACTTTTTATAGTAGACACCATTGCATGCAAATTACGTGGCCATACAAACGCTCGAAAACAGTACCAAAGAGCAGTAAACACACGTGAAGACAATCATCCAGCGCACACACTGACACTGCGACACGAGCTCTCACCGCATACTTGCAAACTACCCGCCTCGAATGACGGGGATGAAGTCAATAAAGAAAACGAAGGAAAGTCAAAATATGACGCAAACACAAAACATAAAAACAGACCGCATGCCGCACTTAAAAAAATATTTTTTCTTTGGCAGCGTTTATAGCTCCAATGGACTTATACGAAATGTATTATAAAGGCACGCTGGAAACATCCTTGTCTGTGAAAGTTGATGAAAAAAGTATTGAAAACTGTTGGGCATTCGGCATCTGAAACAGGATTACCTCCACTGCTAGTCAAATGTATTGAGCGCGATAATTCAAAAGGAGAAATTAGTTTTCAAAATATTTTGGGATTGTTCTTTAATATTCAAGGTAGAGTCGCAACTATAAAGTATATCCTTGAAGAAACACAAGCGTTCAATCTAATGTTTTGCCCATGTTTGTATATTTGGCACAACCAGTTTCAGAATTGCAGCTCTGCGTTGATTTAAAAAAGTATTTTTTGTTAGCCATAGTTTTGAAGATTTTAATATAACATGGTTGATTGCTATTGCAGCGAATCAGAACACGTGGAACAAAAGCAACAACAAGCACTTGTACCTTTTTTTAAAAAGCAACCAGTTTTCATAAACCGACGATGAGTAAAGGTCCCTACGTAAATGTCACAAAATAATTAAAGTTCGGCGTTACGTTTGTTATGATCTGCATTCTTATAGTCTAATATAAACTTAGACAGTAGCGACATTGAGTGCAGGCGAAAGAAACACGTTAATATTACTCAACTTGTGATCGCCAAATCCGCGAATGAATGATACAGATGTGACAATGTTAGGGTCAGATGCAAGACAGAGGTCAAGAACATTGTTCAGACGAGTTGGTTGATAAAAATGTGAACGAAATTAAAATCGACAAGTCAAAAAACATTTCTGCTTTCTAAAGATATGAACTTAAAGTTTACCAATAAACATTAAGGGAATTAAAATCGCCGAAAAGAAAAATGTTCGAGTTAGGAAAACCATTTTTTAATCCAGCTAACACCTTCTGCAATTCACCACGAAATGTCTTGTCACAATCAGGAGGCCTCTAGTATACGGCAAAATGAATATATATTTGAGATTAATAATAAAGTGATCCATAGGTCTTCCAAAAAGGCAAATTACGAAAACAACGCATAAGTACATGTCTATATTTGTAGCAATTAACACCCCCTCCCCTTCTATCTAGGAGGTCCCGACGATTGATAGCAAAGTTAGTGATGGGGTCACGTATTCCATTATCAAAATGTTCAAATTTTTGCTGCTTCTGAGTCAGTACCAGAACTTCTGACTGGATATTGGTTAAGAAAGCATTGATTTCCTCACGTTTGGGAAGAACGCTGTGTATGTTAGTGAAAGACAGAAAGAGGATGTTCACGCCATGTGTTAGCAGAAAATGAAGGCGGCGTACGGTGAGTCTTATCAATCTTATCTCTGAAGTTTTCATTTTCTCTCATTCGCTCAAGTAATGTGCGGGATAAAGTTATCTGTGATTTCGGGCTCGAGAGATTAGAGATGAATGAAAGATAACAGAAATTCTGCGAGTGCAGGACCACTACCAGCTGGGGGTTTAGCGTGCATCACGCAGTAGTACTACGTAACCGCACGCTGGTTCGATGCTCGTTGAGATGAAAGCGGACATGGGTGGAGATTGAGCCCAGGATCACGCGGTCCTGCAGCTCAAGCTTTCGCCGCACGATGTCCGAGCTGCGGTACGCTAGCGTACGCAGGCACCAATCCTCATTTTATTTCGTTTATTAAACCTTAAGGATTCGTTAGGGAATTACACAAGGGGAGGGTCATTCACATAATACAATGAAATACCGACACAAAAATAGATTAAGAATGAATCAGTAACTACTCAAACGTAATGAATATTAATAACATGACAAATGTTATTGAATATAAGTCTGGAATTTCTCCGGTGCGATGATGGCAACGATGGAGGATGGGAGGCTGTTGCAGTCATTGATTGCTTTTGGAACGAATAATCGGTTGAAGGCGTTTGTCGAGCCACGAACGCGTATAATCGTTTAAGCATTGCTAAGACGATACGATGTTTGGTCGAAAGGTAATAAAAACTGTCTTGCGTTCGGGTCAGTGATGATAGATATTATGAGAAAGGCAAAGTTGTGAGACTTTTCTACGAAGCTGTGGGGGGGGGGGGGGGGGGGGAGGGGGGGGGGTATTTTCACTTTTTCAGGCGGAAAAACTGACGGAAAGGTTGAATCGCGGATGCAATAAACCGAGATGCCCTGTTTTGAATCACTTCTACATAACTGATGAGGTAGACTTGTGAGGGTTCCAGATGGAACGGTATATCCTAATTTTGGTCTGATGAATGTGTCGCATGCCTGCTTGCTTACAGGTGATGGTGCACATCTTAGGTTTCGTCAAAGATGTTTAAGTCATTGAACTATCGGCAGAGATGGCTTCGATGTGGTTAGGAAAGGTCTGATGTTAGTCTGACGCCCAGATATTTATACCAAGGAACGGAATCAATCAAATCAAAACCTAGGCAGTACTGATAGGATCGGATGATTTTTTTCTAAAGGACTACATTAGCTTACAATCATATGTATTTAACGCATCAGCCACTCTTTGCACCTTTTGGTAATGTTTGTAAAGTCCTCTAGAAGATGAACATTATTATGCACACATATTGCCTATGTTATAGATGACGCAGCCATCTGCAAATAGATGTTTATTAGAGTAAATGGAGGCAGGAAGGTTGTTTATCAATATTAAAAAAGTAGTGGTCTCAGAACGGACTCCTGAGGAACACCAGACGCGACACTTGATAAGGCAGATTCGTGATCATTAGTAACTGTGTTCTGAACGCGGACAAAAGGAAAGTCACATAATCATTAAAAAAAATCGGTCAAGACCAAGGGGTCAAGTTTAGAGAGGAGACGACCATGAGGTACACAATGAAAAGCATTAGGAAATTCTAAGAAAACGGCGCCCGTTTGAGCACGACTCTTAAAGTTAGTTTGTAAGTGATGAATGAAGTGACAGATCTGCGTATCACAGGAGTGCCTCCTCCTAAATCCATGCTGCTTTTTAAGAAATCTATGTGTTATTAGGTGAGTCATGATATAAGAGTAGAGTGTACCCAAGCAGCACGGATTTTAGCCAAGCAATGGCCAATGGCCGGAGATGGTCTTGTGGCCAGTGGCCAAAGAGTGGCCAATCAATGGCCAATGCTTGGCCGATGGCTGATGGCCAGTGGCCAGTGGCCAATGGCCAGTGAAAGGCCAGTCCTCGGCCAACGGCTGGCCACACTCTGGCCACTGGCCAGATGACCATTGCCAGCCATTGGCCAATGCTTGGCCAACTCTGTGCTGCTTGGGTATGCTCAAGAAGTTTAGATGAGACGGAAGTTAAGGATATCAGATGATAGTTGAAGACAGATGAGCGACTGCCCTGCTTGAAGACTGGGATGACCTCGCCAACCTTCCAGACAGAACAGAGGCAGCTCTTAAGAGGGGCTCGCTGAAAATTAATTTCAAGAGCTCGCTAAAAATGATGATAGTATTTTTTAGAATTCTTTAGGTGATGTAGTTGGGGCCGGCAGGCGACGATAGTTTCCGTTTAGAAATAACGTTTCGAATATCGGGTGCGTTTATACTGATGGCAGCTGGGGAGTGTGGGACTGGGAAGATTGTCCAAGCAATCATTAGTAGAAATGAAAGAAAACATATTCATTAAAATTGCATAGCAGTCAATTTCTGATAAGGAATCGCCATTGTCGCGGCTTAGTTCGATGACAGGGTTATTGTTTTTCGGTGATACAAGGTTCCAGTATTTCCTCTGGGTATAACCTTTAAGTCATGAAAAAATATACTTTAAATCATTTCAAAAAAACATTTTAATGCGAATAGCATTCTTTGGATACTTCACGCACTTTTCGTCTATGTATCTATCTATCTATCTATCTGGCTATCTAACCTCTTACGCCGCGGGTCGATAAATAAATAAAAAAGACCGGCGCCGGCTGGGATTCGAACCGTTGACCCTTTGATCAGCAGGCAGACGCGCTAACCACAGAGCTATGAAGGCAGTCATTCAACGCACTCTAAACGGTTGTTTATATCTTTACCATAGGACGCGCTTTACAGCGCTGTCACAGCCGGTGCGCGCGCGTTCCATGCACGAGGGCTCATTCCGCTCTCGTGAGGCTGAGCACGGCCGCTAGCTCACCCTCTCCCGCGCTCGGGAGAGGGTGATGCTAGCGGCCGTGCTCAGCCTCACGAGAGCGGAATGAGCCTCGTGCATGGAACGCGCGCACTGGTAGCTGTGACAGCGCTGTAAGCGCGTCCTATGGTAAAGATATAAACAACCGTTTAGAGTACCGTTGGTTGAGACTAGCTGAGACGCCAGAAAGTCTGGTCGGTACCATTTTGAGTGTTTGTGCGTATGGCGCGTGCTTTGCTCGCCTTCCTAAGTGACACAAACGCACGTGCTGGGCTGCGGAGATCGTGCGCAGGGCTGTGAAAGTGTCAACAAATTTAGAATCGCCTCAAGAGTGGGCTGGCGTATCTAGAGTGTGCCGGCCACCTGACGAACGCATAACTCCGCACCGTTTGATGCTATTCGCATTAACGTAGATAATCATTCCCAAAGGATGGGTTCTGCTGATTTTTTTAAGGAGAAAGGTTAGGCGTCTTTATTGAAAAATATCTTTTACCAGAAAGTCATTTCTATAAAAGATTGATTTTACTGGATTATAGGACTCTTTTCACTTCTAGATATAGGCCGAATTGACCAGAAATTGCTGGTATTTACCAGAAGTCCTGGATTTGCCTGGATTTACCGGCAATTACCGGTAGTCACCGGATTTGCAGAGATTCACGAAAATTCATTGGAAATTACCGGTTTTTTTATTCGGACGTCACTGGCAGGTTTTCTGGAAGGAGCCTCTGAATTGTGGGTGGTGTATGTTTACCATAAGCTGGAGGATTCGGTAACCATCAAATCGGTTAGTCCATATATAGTTGGTGGTTCCATGTCTTTATTTCACAAAGTCGCTAAGAGTGGAACAATTTGCAAAACAAAAACTACACTAATCCATGCATATGATATTAAGAATAAATGGCCCATAATATGTGACTTAGTGCTGCCCATGATGGCAGTTATCTAAACACTTTGAGCGACTGAAAGTATGAAGAAACAAAAACTGGGAAGCTATATATACAACAAAGCTCTTAGTATCAGGGAAATGAAATGTATGACAACAAAAAAGACTGCAGGGAGTTGCTTCGAAAAGGATACAAGCCCATCCACAAGGGTAGGTAAAGGTGTTCCAGAAGCTTGTATTTGCCAGTGATATTAAAAAAAAAAATATATCCACCAGCCGAACTTGCCTAAGAACCAAGAAAACCCATGCGCATTAAAAGTACCGCAGTTGGCTTATATAAGGTAGGCATGACATAATGAATGGAACCATTTAAAATACATTTCCCACAAAAACTGACCCACAAACCGAGGAGAATATTACACAATAAAGTGACTGCCACAGGTTTTCTGAGGTAGGCATGACATAATAAATAATTTAAGTATGGCACCTGCCGGCGATAACTGGCTCACAGACACTGAAACACATTGAACATTAGAAGTGACTGCCACTAGCTTTCTAGGTTCGAATGACATAAAGCATCAAAATTATAAAAAAATGGCATACACCAGCACAACCGGCGCACATACACAGAAACAAGTTGCATATGAAAAATGACCGCCATTGAATTTCTGAGGTAGGCATGACATAATAAATATTAGAACAAAAATAATGACATCAGCCAAAGCAAGTGGCTCTCAAGCACTAAAAAAGCATTGCACATTAGAAGTGACTGCTACCTGCTATCTGAGTTAGGTTCCGCCCAAGACTTCTCGTACCTGCTCTAGCCCAGACACAATTGCCTCTCGCAAATAGCATGTTGCCAGCGATCGCTGCCCACCTTCTTGATCTTCCAAACAGCTTTTTGCGCGCACTTCTTGCATAATTGCAAAGTTGTCACAGTCGTCATCTCTGGAGCGGTTACTCCCTTTACGGCTCGCCCGCCGAACCTCTACAATGATTGCGACACACACTTTTCTTAAGTCAGGGCAGCCCGTGCGGTTGGCCCGTGTTCCCAAGTGGGGGCAAACGCAGTGAGCTGAGTCGGACACACATCGTTCTCAAACAAAGAGTATTGATATTTACATGAAAAAACAACCGAGGTTTTGTGAATATGCGATGATTGCACAACAACAAAGTCAAGATTTCAACGGATAACTACATAATTAGCAAATCCGAGCAGACGGCGCGCTGCAACATTAGTAAGGTTCTAAACATAACATTGAACAATTCATTAAAAATAAACAAACGAAAAACGGACGGAAGAACGTATAGAGCAAAACATGAAGTCCGAAAAGTTCAAAGGGCAGGCCTCACTTTAAATGATGTCGAAAAGGCATCGTCGGGCTATCCGCTGTAGTAATCCAGCAGGAAGACGACGGCTGCGAGTCCGACGAAGAAGAAACCTCAAGTATGGCGTCGCCTGGCCGAAGTTTTCCGCGGATCAGCCCTCAATCCCGACCGCCATACTTCACTTGCCGACCCCACAAATCTGTCCACCCTTCGCCCTCCGAAAACTGTCCCTTTCTCCCGCGTCGCACTCCCCGCCTCGCCGATGCCGAGGACACTCCCTTCACCGGGGAACAAAAAAAAACAACAACGGGATTCGTTTCTTGTGTCAGGGCGCATCACTGGAGAAACCACGCAAAATGAAAATTGGTGGAGCAGCACCGGCGAGCAGAAAACAAGATACAAAGAAAAAGTCCGTGGGGGAGTCGGTCGTAGCCAGAGTTTGTGACAAACGTTGTCCTGAGCAAAAAAAAAAAAAAATCGGAAGAATAAAGTTAGCGTTGGCGGGCGCCATTACACACTCAGTCCCAGGTTCGATACTGCTCCACCCGAGCGGCCTCCAACATGCACTGCCCCAGCCACTTTAGCCAGTCGCAAATAGCAAGTTGCTGGCGATGGCTGGTCACTTTTCTGAATCTTCAAAACAGTTCGCGGTGCGCACGTCTTGCAGGATTGCAACGTTGCCATAACCTAAAACACTCCCGAGAATGCCACTGCGTTGGTGGCCTCCATTACGCACTCAGTCTCCGGCTTGTCTTGGCTTTCTTGGCTTTTTTGTTTGAGCCATTCCGCTCGCGTCGAGCTTCAGTGAAGTCCTGTACATGAGTGTGGCTGCCGGTAAAACGCCCAACAAAGCCGGGTACGTCTGGAAACGAGAGTGGCTGCCGGTAAAACCGGCAGCCACTCTCGTTTCCAGACCGGTTGAACCATGGATTACTTGATTCGGTGCGTGCAGAAGCTGTCGTACCAAACATAGGTATACGAGATCGTTCATTTTAGGTTTTAAACAATGCCCAGTTCTCCTCCACTGATCTAAGACGAAACTTGGCAACGTAATGGTCAGAAAGGTTGTCGACTCATTTTCAATGATCTATATTCAGCTCTAGCAGCTTATTATTATTATGGAATCGAATGCTTGACGAGGACGGGGAATGACAAGTTGACATGTCGTAGCCTATAATCAATGAGTCCATCGCAGTATTAAATGGACTTGACAAGTTCAGGTGACGAAGTAAGTATTAGGTCAATGGTGTTACTCGCAGAGTCGGTTTTTAACTAGATGCGTGTGGTTAAACCTAAGACACACATCTAGAAAAGGAGCAGAAGTAGATTGAGCCTTCACTTGATATATTCTGCCAGTATATTATGAGGAAATTTAAAATCGCCAAAAAGTAACATGTCATCTCTACGAAAAATACATTTTATAACAGCTAGGACAGATGACAGCTCTGTATGAACAATTTGGTGGCCTATTTTAACCTTATTTAGGAACGTACAGACGCACGCCTATTTTAACCTTATTTAGGAACGTACAAATACATATGCAATTAAATTCCAAGTCATTATTTGATAAACAAATATCAAAAATAAGATGCATAGAACTTTTTACTGCGATGAGCAAACCACTGCCCCTCTAGCTTTGTCGGTCATGCCGAAAAACGTTATAGTATGAATTGCTAGGTAACAGGTTGTAATCTTCATTATCAGGTTTCAACCAAGTGTTTGTTAGGATGACTATGTCTCATAACTTAGCCTCAGTATGCTATTAAACTCGTCACCTTTTGGCATGAAGCTTCGAGTGTTATTGAAGAGAACGGAAATACTTTGATTTTTACCAGGTACAGGCGGTAGCTTGAGGGCATGGCGGTAATACTTTGTTTTTATTACAAGTAACGTAGCTATGACACATCAACTACAGTTTCAGACACCGGGTCAAAGACGAAAAGTTCGTCGTCAACATGAGGTTCCTTGAAGAAAACATAAATGGCACTTTCACAATCTTTTCTAGTAAATACGTTTGCGCAGGCAAGTCGTACAGACGCAGTAAAACCTTCGCGTACGGCATAAGGAGTGTCTTTAAATTTGAAACCGGAGCCCAAAATGCATCGAAAAGTAAACATTTCGGCAAAGTCTGCCTGGTAAGGTGAGTATTTTTATCAGACCACCCCACATCTCACAAATCTTCAGTAGTTTCGGCACTATTTTGACGTGCCATCACGCTGTGCTCCACAGATAAGGGCACATATAAAAGAAAGTTGACAATATAAAACGGGACCTTCGAAAAACGCATACCTAACAAGATTCTTCAACAATATCTACAAGAAACTTTGTCACCCATTTTGCAGCCGAGAAAGCCCATGACTCCAGACGCATGTGCGTCCCGTACCTCAGAGGCACGAGCGAAGTTCCTGGTGCGTGCTCTCGAGCACCGTCTGGCATAGCAGTAACACACAAGCCCGTCTCGACCATTGGCCATCATCTTCCTCTTCCAAAAGACCGTCATCCAAAGGAAAAAGCCCAAGGCCCGTTTATCGCATTCCTTGCGCCGACTGCAACGCTCATATCTGGGAAAAACCAAGAAATTCACCGAACTTCTTCGCAGACACAAATATGATGTATAAAGAAGGACGTGCAAGGAAACGCTCTAGCAGAACATGCAGAAGAGAACAACCACGTCATCGACTTCGACAGCAGTCCCGTCCTGGACACCGAAAGAAACTAAAAAGCTACTCTATTTAGAGTCCTGGTATAACCACCATACCAAGAAGAACCTGAACCGGTCGATCGGTACCCTACCAAGCAGCCATATTCACGGACTTTGAGGAGTCACAAAAAAGACGACGATTTTAACGGCAGCGACAAGGAGAAGAAGAAAGACGAACACCCAGCCAAAAGAGTCACCCGTGAACAAGACGACCGAGCAGGCCGCGAAACGTCAGGCAATTCAAACCAGTTGGTTAGACTTACCTCCAGTTACTTTTCTTACCAAAATGCATTATTCGTTTTTGAAACAGGCGAACTTTGCGATGATGGGCCCCTAGTTTTCTCTGGCTTGAATTTCACTAGGCCAGCGCGATCTTTCCAGATTAGAAGGGTCAAGCTGTACACATAAGTTTTGCGCAAAGAACTCGATAAATGCTTTTTTTATTGCTCCCACGTTTTGAGGCGGTTATCTAAGCAGTCCAGAAATGGCAGGTTAGACCATCTAAGCCTTTTCGCATTGCCACATGGCACTATTTCTAACTATTCAGGGTCACAGCCGTAGTATTCCCCCGGCCAACCTTTGTTTCCACAGCAGCTTATCCTAAAAAACAACTGTTGAACCGATGTGTCAATAGCCTTTTAAATGTTTTCTAAGGACGCTGTTTTTGCTAGCATGTCTGACTGCGCAGCCTTCATTCGTTGGACAGCAGCAAGTATAAATAGGATTTCTTCACAGGCGGTTAGAGGCCCCGGCTCGTTTCCACGTCTCTGGACATTAGCAAAATGAGCCGGGAGGCAAGAAAAATATAAGAGAAGAGCAAACAGTAATAATATTGCCACCTCCGCAACCATAGTTCGTAGGGGCACGACATCGCAATCAAACACAATTCAAGGCTTTGGTTACAATCGGAATTTGGAAGGTAACTAACCTGAATCAAAGAGCGGTTTCATCGCCATTTGTCTAGCGACGCAGCGCCCCAACTGGCCGTCACCACGCTTCGCTTTTGTAGCCAACCTTCGATGCAAGCACCACGTGATTTTTCGGAGCTTGAATGTTGCCAGATCGTTGAAGTGGACGCTCCCTGCCGTGTTTAGAGGCGGCAAAACACCCCTGTTTTCCTTGACACACTCGGGAATTATAGGTGACGGGTCCAAAGGCATGAGATAACCGTGCGGCAGATATCGAGGCGGATTCGTAAAGGAGCTGGTCAAAGGTAGCAGCTGAAGAAAGAACAGGGGCTCTATCGCTGTTTGTCTAGCGACGTCGCGCCTCCTTCTTTTCAGAATGAATTATAATAATCTATTTTGAAATACTGTTTAAGTTGTGGCTGGTAACAAAAGAAAAGCATACATGAGAGACAAAACGTAACATTTTGTGGACACTACTGATAGTGTTGAGCACTTCATAGCCGAGACATTATCTGCATGTTTATAGTTCAATATTTCAATATATATGATGCTATGTTCCGGCGTTAATGACGCAGACTGTTCACAAGTCATTCCCGCTATAGTCAGGTTAAAAATCAGTGCATATGAACCGGACAGCTCGGCTTCTAATGGATTCTGCGGTCATAAATACGACTACGCAATAGTTTAGTGTGAGATGTGGCACAACGTGAACTATTTGCTTAATGTGTCTTCTGCTTAATGCTCCTAAGTAGAATATTTCGTCTTATACAACTAGTGATATATTTCTTCTGATATGGATGCGCATCTACGTGGCTGTGGAGTTCTATTCAATAAAATGTACTGTATATGCTTACGGGAAATTTTCAGAACACTGGATATGTTTACGCAAAGTAAGGCAAATATCTCAATAATACTAACTATTGCAGAAAACACAATAACTACAAACCACGCCACTAGGCGCAAAACAAATAAACTGCTAACCCAGTTAATCATCATTCACTAAAATAACTGCCTATTGGGATTCTAAATCAAAATCCACGTGATTTCTCATTTGCATCTTGAGTTTGGGAGGAGACTTAAACTCGGGATTCATTTTCTTTTTATTTAGATGTCTATTGACTGAAAAAAAAATGAATTCTACTTTTGGGCTTAAAGGGACCATGAAACGAATCTGAATTCAAATTTCATCCACCACACGTCGTAAAAGGTGTAAGGAAACACAAAAACACAAAAGTAGCGGGCTAAAAAAGTTATTTATAGAACTTTTAAAAGAAAACTGGACTCTTTTGCGCCTTCTTTTCTTCGAAAGCTCTCTGCCTTTCACTGCGATGCATCCGCGCAACCGCAGCACGTAAGCCGAATCCACGTCGCCTATTGGGTAAGAGCCTACCTCACCAGCACCGCGATCGTAAACAATAAATAGCCGGCGAATGTTTCTAAAACTTTTGTTCAATAATATTCAAATCCACATTTTGTAGCATAATTAGAGATGTGACGAAAAAAGCCAAATTTGATAATGCTGAGAGCCAAGCGCCATCTATTGTGTGCTAAACGAACCAAGAAAAGACCGCCGACAGCGTCGCTCAGTTACTTGGACGCGACGACCAACGAAGGTTTATTTTTCTACGTAGTTCTTCTCGCTCGTCCCGATTTCAAGCAGCAAGAAAAAAGTATTTGAAACAGACCACGACGAACAAGAACGCAAATTTACAAGCACCCGAGAAATGCTACAACGGTCAGGAATCCACCGACCCCGACCAACCGAGCGAAGCGAGCTAGGCAGATAGGCCTAGCAGGCACTTCGACTCGGCGCAACGTAGCTTCAACGGTACTTGGCCAAGACCGTCTGCCCACGACCGGCTGGCGTGCTTAATGGAATATGCCCGCGCGACCCTTCCCGCATTATGGTTTGATCGCTGACCTATATTTTAGATTAAGAGGTAAGGTCAATCTTCCCCTTGTTTTCCGAGCAGTGTGGACGAACACTGTCGTCGAAAAGGGACTCTCGTCGATTCGATCTTCTTGTGTCTGTGTGATATAGAGCTCAGAACGCCGTATGGATTACTTTCGTAACATGGTATGCACACTTTGCTATTATAGTATGCCATTTGTATTCTGACACGACTGCACGCCACTGTCGAGCCATAACAATTCGTGGGAGCTACGTGCAATGCCGGTCCATCCACTTCGCTTTGCCGAGTGTCACGTCAGTATCGAGTTGCAATCGTAAAGATTGGTCCCGAAGCGCTTACCAACAGCGCGAATAGAGCACTTCCATCAAACGCGCGCGTCCGCTCCGTGTGTGAACAGGTTTACGTGGCTCTTGCTGACAGTGTCGTAGTTCAAACGTATCTTTTTTTAACGTCTGCTCGCTTCGGCATCTCCGAGGCCGCGAAAAATGCCGCGGAAATTTGTTTCCATCTACGTCGCTTTGGAAACGACTGACACGGGCCGCCTTTTACCAACAATGACAGTTGGGTTGACTTCTGGAGTCTTCACCGGAAGACTCGCCGCCTGCCAACAGGCATACTGGCGTATGGGACTAGTCCCATGCTGTCGCTGCAGTGCAACATATTTCATTGAATTTCGCCCAGCTTAGATGTGTCCATGGCTATCACGGCGATGAGAGAGCCGATTCAGAAAATACGTCGGTGACATCAGCGCAATCAGCGCAGTAAAACCTACCGGCACATCCCCAACTCGCCGCCGCTAACCTCCCATTACCGCTAACGCTCCTACAGCCGAGTGCCAGGGTACGCCACGGCCGTCAAAATTACGGCGCAACTTCTTTTGCGGTCAGTTTGAAAGAAAGAAAAAGTCCGATATTTCATTAATTTTCGTGTAGAAGTTAACAAACTGAGAAAAAAAGGATGCCTGTTCGGCAATCAGTGAACATTGAAGGCTTAATGTAAAAGTTATCTGGCGAAAGTAAAAGGGTCATTTCATGGTCTCTTTAATGAACATTGAGGGTTATTTACAGTAAATATTTTGAATCATCTTGAACGTAATTGTATGGTCCTTGAATTTATTCTTAAGAAGTCTCGCTGCACATAAACACATTTAGAAGCTGTACTTCATGTGCATTTGAATTTGAAGGTAACAATTCAAGTAGTCAGAGAAAATATCTTTAATTGATGTAAATTAGCAAACACTAAAAGAGAAAAACGTTGCAGGAAGAGATGACTATTTGACTGTATGAAATTCTTAAAACTAATTTTACACAATAATTGATTTTTTCAAAGCGTATTTACTCTATCCGTACTTTCAAAACTGATGAGTTAGAGCCCATTTCTATCACTTCATTTTCAACATTTTTAACATTCCTAATTTTCATCGCATCACCACCAGATGGGAATTACCATTATAGCCGATTCGTCATTTCAAAATGGACAAGCTCAGCGGTTTTGATCAGTATTTGTGCTTGCAAACATTTATCGACACGGTAAGTCGCACGTGAGAAACTGAAGAAATATACATAGTAGTTTGTTTACTAATAGTGACTTGAAGTGATAATCAAAGTGCTCTAGAACTCATACTAAACCCAGAGGCCTCGATGTTGAACACGAACCTGTGCACAAAAACAAACACGGAACACCTAGACAAATTAAGCACGGAACTTCGCAAGAAGGGAAATTCGATGACTAGTTAAAGTCCAGAACTGTACTGTCCCAACTTCTACGTTTTACTCGTCGGGTTCTTGAATTATCCTAAGTTATAAACATGCAGCATTGATGTTTGGCCCAAAAGACAGCTTATCTCGTGTTTCCTTTGTAAGGAGATAAGGAATGGTGTGTTGACAGTAAAACTGATGTTGAGAATGAAGTATTTTGGTATTGTTAAAGAATACCGGCGTTACTTTACAAATGTAGTAACGTTTTGATATTAATTTTTCGTGACACGCAGCATACTATATCATCCCAAATAGAACCTTTATCGTTCGTACTATTATGCAGCAACCCTCACATAGACTGGCATCAAAGCCACCCGGATGTAGGACTGACAACTGTACTACTTCTCGGTTGTTGGAAGAAACTTATTCCGAAATACGGGTACTTGGTTCTGGTTGAGGCGACATGATTCGGAGGTCTGGTTGTGCTGTGTCCTGACAAAGCTTTGGGCGTTAGGTGGTTTATCAACTTAGGTCGACGCGTGCTACGTTGCTCCCGTCTTGATTATGACATTTTGAATCTGTTTTACGCCTGATATATATATGTTTGCTTTTTTATATCCTGAGTTCATGAGAAAGAAAGACATTTATCTTTATCCGATCTATTGGTTGTCAGAAGTAGTTTTTGATGAGGGAAATAAAATATCAGAGAGGCATGACCTGGTTCATTTTGGTTTGTGTTTTATGGATTTAAACATCGTATTTGTGGTCACATGAAAAACTGGAATTTTTTAACTCCACTCTTTAACTGCACAGTTTTAAGAAAAAATTTCTGTTCCAGGGCAATTTTTACAGGTTCAATTTATTATATTCCTCCTTTGGAGACATGTCTGTGGTTACTTAACCAGCGTGAATATTATTTAGTATTAAATTACAGCATTTTTGCTTTTTTGAGAACTAAAAAATAACGTTTATACTTTTTGTCTGAGAATTATAGATTTTAATATCAATTCATACGCTCAATAACGGTCCACTTATATAGTTATCTCAGAAGCAAAACTATTTCAGAGAATTTTACTGGATAAAGCAAACAATTATTTTTATAAAAAATAATTCTTCGCTAGAATAATATGAAATTGAAACACTATAACAGAAACAACAGTAAAACAACGACAATATAGAACGTGCTTCAAAAATGTGATATAAAATAGCGCATGTTCTATCCCTCCGAGTACTTTATGTAGTTTGTGTATGTTGGTGACCGTCCTTTTAAAGAACAGATTCTGCACTTGCTTGTCTCCGGATGACAGGGGATTCATTATTTCTTGTGTTATTTTGTGAAAATTTTGGGGATCTTGGTCCTGTATTACTAAAGTGGTTTGTTTCTGCGTATACGGTGCTTTGGGAAGCCTCTAGTATTTGTTTCTGACTTTATAGGTCTTGTGTGTTCCTCTTTTGTAGATATCTGTGCCTTTATTGCAGCTGTTTATTTGCTACTATGCGGCATGCTCGGAAAAGTTTCTTTTTCGTTTTTAGCCTTATGTACCTCTAGACTTCAGACAACACCCTCAAGAGAGGTTGCAGTATAAATAGATGAACGAGTAAATAGATACAGGGTATATATCGATTTTTCATTTGATTTTTCCAGTGGTCTCTGGTTTATGAACATATTGATGAAACATTACAAGGGGCATGATTTTCGAGTCTTGGCCTAAATAACTGAAATCTGGAAAAAAAATATCCATATTTCGTTTTGATTTTATTTCCCATCATCCGGGAATGAAATCTCATAAAATATGAAGTTTTCGTTGCTCAAGAAGTAACATCATATTGCATGGTTTGAACCATTGCTATACTGTTTCTTGAGGCATCGGAAAAGTGTATTAGGTCGTAAGAAATATCGTCTTGTGGTCAGAAGGTTTTAATTTCAGAAATGTTAAAAAGGTTAACTGAAATGCCTCTGAAGATTTGGATGTTTATGCCAACTGTATACATGAGGGGAAAAAAGAGTTTGCTTCCGTGACAATGTAGGCGCTTTTACAACTTATGTGCTGTCATCCTAAAATAGAACCAACTATATTGGTACTAGTGCCAATACAGAGTGAGTGCCTAATTGTACATATCCGTAAGAGGTTTTGAAGACGCTCTAATGAACAAGGGGGCATCGATGTCGTCGATTTATTTAATTTTGTGTTTGTATTATTTCCATTCTCAAATACGCATGTGCGGTTTTACGTAGGGAGGGGCATTATTCAACATAAAAAAGACAACTATGAACAATTAACAACTATAAACAAACATATGATATTCTAACAAACAGGAGAAGATATATTTATAACACATTTAAACCTGATGAAAAATGGCCTAAGGAGTACAGATGATGAAAGATCTGAAAGCATGATCAAGGTCAATAGCTAGTGCAAGAAGGCAGTGGTCCCTGCAAAAATATTGTTCCTATCAGACATAGCCAATTTTATTAAGAGACTTCAACCTGTTTATACTTTGGAGTAAGCAGTTGAGATTTTAGGTGGAGTGATCTGTGGGAGTGTGGATATCGAAAGGCAAATGAAAATATGCGGCTTTCGGTGATATAAGTAGCATATCTCTTGTAGACAGACAATCTTGTACATGCTTCTTAAAATATGGAGGTTTAGGCTCAGCTGTCTTTGCCGTGATTTTAATATAAAGGATGAAAATCGGGAACGATTAAAACGAATGGCTCGGCCCTGAGCAGCTTCCAGTTTTCCGTCAAATACACAAGTGATGTGTATTTGAGCTACAGGAGCCGGAGCAAGACAAGTGTATGCCAGTGTCCCCAAAACTGTGGGTCAATACACTAAGGGCGCTTTCTGCCCAGACTTACCCAAGAACATCCAGCTCTGGAGCCAAAAATTCAAACCAGCTATGGTAGGTGTAGATG
>JAZHYW010037361.1:0-18164 GCA_037355805.1 Ixodes ricinus
TACTTGCCAATGAATGGCCGAACTCTCTGTGTATACGGCTGCGATGATGTTCATGCCTATACCTTTTGCGACGGGCGGTAGCTTGCAGCCACCTAGCCTAAGTCTAAAACGAGAGACAGTTAAGAACAAACAAGCCTCAAACAGTCTCTGCAGATTTTCTTTTGTATGATGTAATATTAGCAGTGTGTGCGCGGCTTAAAGGTCTTTTTTGTTGCTTCGAAGGGTGCTCTGGCTGGAAGCTAGATCTGATGTGACAGAAGGCGTGAGCTTTCCTTCGTTTGTTTCTTGGAGAGCGGGGAAGGAAAATCTTCCGGTGGTGGTTCGGTGGCACGCGCCGCGCTGTGACCCGAGGAACTTTGGAGGTACGTATACTGATGTGAGTATAGGCGCCTTAACAATAGGAAGAAGCAAATTTTCGAGCGGTCGTTTTCAAAGACAGATCAGGAGGAAACGGCGGGACTGCGTAGAATTCACGCGGTTCGATCAAAATTACGCCAATTTGTTTCGTGCCCATTGGCTTCGGTTGTTCCTGGTGGTGGTGAACGACATCCTCCGTGCCGAGAGACCCTATGGTCGAATGATTAATGAACCTCTTCCGCGTCGAGACGGCACATCGACAGGCACGCGAGCTTACTTTGGTGGAAAGGAAAAAGGCGAAAATATATCTGGAAGCTATATTTTTATTAAGTTTTGCTCAGAAATATTAGGGACTTCTTAAGAAAACCATTACGTAGTTCCGCGTACTGCACTACCGGAGCCTTTGAAGCATCATTTTAAGCGCGCGCCTTGCGGTCATGCTGTGGAGTGCGGTACCCGGAACACGGTAACGGTTTGCCAAATGTCCCGATCTAGCGAGCACGGTACCACGATACCGCGCGCTTTTCGAGCAGTCTGCAGCTGCGTACGTTATAAAGGGACTCGAACCATTAAGAAGACAGTGTCGGTTTTGTAAAATGCTGATTAATTTCAGCCGACGCTTGCGTCGACATACTCCTGCGTTTCACCCGACGGCTGTTCTACAGATAAGATTCTGCTCAATCTCTCAATCTTCCGGTTACCAATGCAAGCTGCGCTAACCCTCATTCGTGTCACCGCTGTCATTGCATGCGATAGCGGCGGACAAATTGCTTCCCAACCCCCTCTATTTTTATTTTTTATTTATTTTTTTGTGAGTTGAGACAATCTGCCATATTTCAAACTCTCGTCCAGCAAATAATTTCGTCAACGTCCAACACGTATTCGGTTCGCGCGCCATGACTCAGATCCACATTCTCCTGTTCAATGCCGCAGCGAACCTCCCTAGAAAAAAGACGTTTAAGCTGAACGTCATTCTGGGAGCCCCTCAATAGCCGAGACAAGACAAGCCTTAGCCAACGAAAAGCACAAAAAAAGAAAAAGAAACGAACTTCTTTTTGACGGTGAAGTAAAGAAAACAATAAACGGAACGTACAGTAGTCCGTTCCACCTTGCGATGGACCGCAGCGGACAGCTACATGCCATCTTAGCCAATCCGGCGCTGTGACCACATCATCACGTATTCCACGCTGCCCGCGCTTCGCTGAATCCTTGTCACGTGACACTCACACGGCACCGGATCGGCTCTGATGGCCCGTAGCGTTCGCCGCAGCCCATCGTAAGGTGAAACGCAATGTAACGAACAAAGGGAAAACGAAAGAGAAAGACGAAAACGGGGTGAAAGAAACGAAGCCAAAGCAAGCGCCCGTCCCGCATCTCATTTTGTCGAGACGCGCTCACGAGAGATCTGACAGGGCGCCGTCACACGGAACGGGAGGAGGGGAACGCAGCAGCTCCCGCTTACAAATGGATACGGTGCCCATGCATTAAAAGAGGAAGCTAATACGTCAGATACGTCAGGGCCAAACGGTCGCCCGCCGTGTGGCGTCTCCTTATCGGGGAACGGTGGCGGTATATACGCGGCAAATTGCTGCCTGTTCGGGCCTCCCTCCGGCGTCAGCCGATGACACTTCGTCAATAACGCGTTCCCAAAAAAACGGAACGAGAATGTTGTGCACGATGCTTCGGCACGGTGAAGTGCGTGCTTGGCGAAGAGTCACAGGCTCTATCGTGAACATAAAGGCGTAGTCGCACACGATGACCGAAGTATATCGGTGGAACACGCTGCAGGCATATGTCGGAAACATGTGTGTTTCGTGCATACGTATGCTTAGAATAAAAGAGAGCGTATATGACCGACGTGACCGTCATACAAGGAACGAACATGCCTGGAACAGTGTCTTCAGACTGTCATTTTGTATGACGTGTTAGCAGTGCGGCCGCGGCTTAAATGGCAATAATGATAAAGGATATAGTAAGTGACAAGGGCATGACAAGGTCATAACGGAAGGGAGGAGCTTCAGTTGTTCCGGCGCGAGCTTCCTGTCTTTGACAGCGTTTCGGCGTCTCGTGGACCTCGAGCGTGCACGCGCTTGGACCAGAAACGCTGGAAGGCATGGAGCGCGTGCTGGAGTCCGGTGTTCCAAACGACACGCCCTGCCATTCTGATCCTGTCAGTTATTATAGACCTTTTGTAAAAGAAAGAGCGTGCGGACGGTGCCATCTTGAGTGTTCGTGCGTATGGCGCGTGCTTTGCTCGTGTTCCGAAGCGACGAACACGCACGTGCTGGGCTGTAAAGATCGCCCGCTGGACTGTGATTTTGTAAACATTGGAAAGGTTTATAGACGACTGCAAGTGGGGCGACAGGCCGCCGCCAAGTCTGTGCTCGTGCGGATGAATCCGTGCAAATGCAAGCTTTTAAACGCTACGCTCATGCGCACGCTTCACTTGCTTGCAAACATGGGGCACCAGCCGCAGCACCACGCTTGCGATAGACCTATTGCTAAATTACCCAAGCGTCAAGGAGAATGCAGGGAATAGTGTTCCACGTGCAGCACGCGAACGCCTTCCCCGTATACATAGTTCTCACGTGACATCATTCTAGTCGCCATTCCCAGGTACTAAGCGTCCATTAATGCGGTGGAAGGTAGGTTTGCACGCGCCTCCTCGGAGGCGTTTCGCATTGTGCTCTTTATGATGCAGAAGGCTGTCCGCACGTGCAAAGGGACGCCAGTGCTGGGTACTAAGTGACGTCAGTGCAAGCTATGTATAGGAGATTCGAAGTAAATAACCAGAATAAAGCGTTGATGAGCGCGCGTACAAGATACCATTTGTTTTGAGCATTTGCTTTAGAACAATTACTGGTGCCATAGCCTCATCTACGCTGACAAAGCATGACAGATTGCCACGAGACGCGGCAGCCCCAAATAGACCTATTGCTGTCTTAGCCGAGCATCAAGGAGAATGCGGGGATTGGTGTTCCACGCGCACGCACGTGCTGGCCTCAGCGGTAGTAGCTTTTCCAAAGCAAAAACCTAAAACAAATGGCATCTTGCACGCGCGTTCTTCAATGCTTTCTTTTGGTTATTTGCTTCAAAATCTTTTATGCAGGAAAGGCGTGCGCGTGTTGGCGCGTGGAACGCCAATCCCTGCATTCTCCTTGATGCTTGGGTAAGACAGCAAATGGTCTATTGAAAAGGTAGAGCGGCAGAGAAGGGATGAGAGGAGAGCCTAGAGTGCCTTCATACACACGCGCGCTTTTGCCCGAGTGGTGACATCTGAGCCATTTTCCTGCCCAATCGTTTTTTTATGGATTTTTGGAGTGCGCGCAATCCGGTGTCACTCAGCTCGAGCTCGTAGCTTTGGCTAATGCATAGACGCCATTTTAACGCCCAAGTCACGCACCGAGTGCGCGAGAGCGTCACGCGCTGGAACATTCAGGGAAACAATGGATGTCTTCACCCTGAGACAGACAGACATGTAGGCACCCTGGAGAGCCTAGGAGGCCAGGTGACGGGCGCCCCGCTGCGGCGAGACGCCGAAACACACTTCTCCCGAGCGATGGAACGTCCGCTCGTGCTCCTCGCGTTCCTCGCGCTACCGTTTCTTTTTACGTCGGGTTTGAAAACCATGTTTCAGGTCCTCGCCCCTGCAAAATCCGTGCGCTGACGACCAGGTTCCCCGAGAAATGCTCTGTGCTACCAGATCCTCGCGCTGTTAATCTGCGACCGGGCCCTCTATGGCTCCATTGTCGAACTGCCATGCTTTGTGAATAAAGAGGAGGCTATGCTGCTGCAGACGCCGGCACGTGCGGCGCGTGGAACACTATTCCCTGCATTCTCTTGATGCGTGGGTAATTTAGCAATAGGCCTATTGTCTATTGCCACCGCGATGTTTTGGTGGCGCCCTCCTATGTTTCGCTCTTGTAACGACGTCATTACATTGCGAACTGCAAGTTAAATGTTGTGTGTAATGAACATGCTGGAAGATTGAAATTATTGCACCCGGAAACGAAAACTGCCAACATGTCAAAACCGAAGTTTTTACGTTGTCTTATTTCCGTCGATGAAAAATCCTTTGCTGACGTCATAGCCGGTATTCGGCCAATCGTGGAAGGCCGACAATAGCAACGCTTTCGATTGCGCACGTCCCCAATAGTGATGTTTATTTCAGCTCAAGAGAACCGTGGCGCCGCAGAATGGACATTCTTCGACTAACGCAAATACCGCCTGTTTTTTTTTAATTTGTTTTTACGGTTTACAAATGAATAGCAATCCAACATGCGTACGCCCGTCAGGACACGTTGGCATTGTGCCGTTGTATCAGTTTTCATTGCCTTTTATGCCTTATACTACCGGTACTCAACGAATAATCGTGAAAAAAAAGACTAAGTACGCGCAAAGATTGGTGTCCAATATGTTGGTTGCGCTTGCGTCAAAGCCAACAAGGTAGAGGGTCTTAGAGCGATAAACTGGCAGCTGAAAGTGACCTCCAATTGGCCGCCGCCATGTTGCACAATTTTGACCACTAGACACGTGACCTTATAGTTTTACCTCTAGATTTTAACGAAGTTCCGCGCACAAATAATTGCTCATTGATCTTTATTAACAGTACCGACGAGATAAGTTATGTTTTGTTTGTTTTAAGTTCAAAATGTGCCTTTACGACAAAATCTCGGGCAGCTTCGCACTTCCTCCGCGAGAGGCCGTCAGCCGCGGTGCTGCATCGGAGTTAGACACTGATCTCCGGGGCTAACAGTAATGAAAAAATAGTTTATCGTATTTTTAACAGCGATCGCAACACAAATCTCGGCTCACTTTTGCGTAAAAGCTACAGGATTTGATGTGGTCACGTGCCTAGTGGTTAAAATCGGTACAACATGGCGGCATCCAAGTGGGATCACTTTTTCCTGGTGAACTGGAGATCAGTTTATCGCTCAAAGCCCCTCTACCTTGTTGGCCGAAGCTTACCGTACAAATTCTCATCCTTTCGCCACGTGTCACATTACGTATCACTCTGGATAGCAAGTGCTGTTCGTTGAAAAACCGTATCCAGTGCTATTGAAACTTTATCGCATTAAACCGAATGTCTAAACCTGGCAATTTAAATAAAAAATACAATGCGTCTTTTTTCTTTTTTTTTAAACAAAGCATTAAACTGCGTGCGTAGTACCTGCAACCGAGACGAGCGACTATACTCGAATGAAACTCGTCCCCACTCCACTGAGCCTCATTTGTCTCGAAACTATTTTCTTACCCTCACTGAATCCTGCTTAGAGTAAATCCTTGATGTTCTTAACTTACGAAAAACTGTGTTGGGTTTTCGCCTCCTTCAGTCGAAGTCGCAGAAAATATTAAGAAAATATTGAGCAGCGTACCCCTTTAACTTTCAACAAGACAAAGTCACCCGCAATGCCTAGGCCTGTGTTGCGCCGGCACTGAATTATCATAGCTTGTGAACCACCTCTTTTACTGCCACGTATAGCTAAATGATTACCTCACCTTTAACTTTTACATAGTGGAAATAAATATATCGTTCCAGAAGAAACTTGCTAAGAGGTCATCAGAGGCTCTTTAAATCACTCAATCTGACTGCCTGCATGAAGCCCCACTACTCCAGCAGGCGCACAACGCCGCGCAAGCTGGCGAGGCGAAAAAGCGAACGATAATGAGATCATCTGCGTTTTCGCAGTGCATATTCTTTTTTATTGCAAAAATTAATTACGAATTTCCGAACGCTCTGTTTTCGCCCAAATGTAGCGCCAGCGGTCCGGACCAGACGCTAAAGTTTCAGGAGCTAATTCATCATGTTATACCAGACGTGCACGGGTACCGAAAAGTTACTAAATACCATTGCTCGTTACTAGCTCAAAAAGCAACAAAGTGCGTTGACTCGGTTACCGATACTCTAAAGGAACTGCAGGTTACGTTACTCCCCAAAGCGAACGCGTTACTTTTCTCGTTACTTTGGCCGCCAAACACACAACTGCTTTTGTTTCATGGTTTATTGTCTGCTTTTCAGTGGTCGTTGCACCTAAGAGGTAGCTGCCTGTTGAAGGTGTCACCAGCTATGTTTCCGCTTGCTTAATAATAGATCTCCGGCGACGTTGAACAGTCGTTTTTCTAGTGCAGCTGAAGGAACTTCAGTGTTGCGCTTCAGAAAGAGCTGGTGAACCTGCGATTCACCTATCTCTTGTGTCTCCTCTGCTTCTAAAATTCCGGGCCGACAACGTGATCTGTGTTTTCCGGTGTTGTCAACTTCCCGGTTTACATTTGGTCTGTACATGGTTCTAGACAGTTCAACCAACGAACCTTATGTGTTCGCTAGGTGAAAGACATTCCCAGCTGTAGAGTTCAACCGACGTGTCTCAGCGCTTAGTTGTTTTTCGGGCTGCCCATCTGCCCTTGTCGCAGTAGACGCATACTCAGGTTAGAAGTAAAACGATGCTGTGTCAACGGTGTGGCACACGGTACTCCTAAAATGTAAACAAAATACCGTTACTCAGTACTTGGTTTCACAAGTAAGTAATTACGTTACCATTAATTTAAAAAAGTGACTATATATGTCAATCGTTACTGAAGAAAGTGACTAGGTAGAAGTAACTCAGATACTACTAACGCTTCATGTGCATGTCAGCCAAATATATCGCTGATATTCTGGAACTCTCAATTGGAAAAATGTCGCCTGTTTCTGGCAGTTCGCGCCACTCATCCCCGTGCTCGTGCCCGTCAGCAACAATTTTTCCGTTGAACATTTTCGGAAATCGCTGATAACCTTTGAACCAGGTAATGATTTCTCCTGAAATTTTGGCGAGATGGGACGATAGTTGCTGTATTTGTTGGCGATCACCTGTTTTATGAACGGGTATGACGTTAGCAATTTTCCAATCGGATGGAACTTCTGAGAGTTTAAGAGATTGAGAGAATATGTCGCAGAGGAAAGTGGAAGAAATGTGTTTAGTATTTATTATTACCTTAGAGCTAATTTGGTCATCTCCGGAGCTGGAGGACACCTTCAGTTGATCAATCGCCTTAAGTACTTCCAGTGTCGGTCAATTAAGATAGGATTCATAAGAGGGTGAATGGATTAGCATGAATCGGGAATATTTAGCAAGTCGTCGTTAGTAAAGATGGAGCAGAAGAAATTGTTAATACCAAGAGCGCCGTAAGCTTATTTGGAAAGCAGAAGTCCGTCGTCATCTACAAAGTGCAATGGAAGTGATAGTGCGCGGATTGATTATTTTCCAAAACTTCTTTGGTTTGGTGGTTGGTATGTTGGAGAGGTCGTGATTATGGATTGGCTTTGGCGTGATTAATGGCGGATTTATAAGCTCTAGCGCATTCATGGTAGGCGTTCCATGAAGCCGTAGTGTTGACAGCTATAGCCCGCGTATAGAGACTTATTTTCGTATTGGATTGACAATAAAAAATCTATTCTACCAAGGGTTAGTGTTTTCAGATATCATACGGGTAAGTGAAATGAAATGTTTGATTAGGTAGATGAGTTTATCTTTGAAGAAAGTTTAGTTTTCATTAACCGTTCTAATTCCTTGAAGTTAACTGAGAAAGTATGATAAAAATCTTTCAGGTTCCAGTTGATAGATGCGTAGTCAGCTCTCGCGTAATTGCGAATGAATTTGTAGTAATGTGGTCTACGGGAAGCAGAGACAGAGAGAGAGAGAGAGAGGCTAAATCGATGACGAGATTGTCAGTAATGCCGGGTAAGTACGTGATGTTATTCAAGAGGAGGGGTCGTGCCGTAAATCCAGTACATTGCTGCAGTGATTAGTAATCCTAGTAGGCTGAGTGATGACATTTGAAAAGCTGAGATCTGAACAAAAGTCTATAAATCCTGAAAAAATCGCAACTATAAGAGTGGTCAGACCAGTCAATGTTCGGGTATCTCAAATAGCCAAAGAGAGTAACAAAGGCATTAGGGTATTTAGTTGTGATTTCAGAAGCCCCCCCCCCCCCGCCCCCTCTTGGCAGATCTATCACACCTATACACACGAAACTTTTGATACAAAAAAAATGATCAGTAGCCGGATATCTCAAAGCTAAGCTACGTCTCGGTAAGTGCAAGGAAATATGCGTTGCATGCTTCAATCAAAGAAATCACATCGTCTCTTTTTGGTATCAAGTTTCTAATGTGTGTAAATAAAATGAATTAGTAACGTGATTACGTTACCCGTTACTCAAAATAAGTAATGCAAGTACGTTACCCACTACTGTTTTGAAGTTCTAACGGGAACGTCACTACGTTACCGGAAAAAGTGACGTGGTACCGGAAAAGTCTTTACTAGCAACGCGTTACAGCCAACATTGTTGCCCAGCAACGCGCGAGAAATCGAAACTTCCCGCCTGTGGCCCCAGGTGGTGTTGGTTCTGCCCCGGACACTGTTAGACTTTGCCACTTCCTGTCCCCGCGTTGCTCGAACGGAGCTCTTTTTTTTCCGAGAGAGCAGCGTGCGTCATGAGAATTTGAACAATCCACATGAAGACACGCTAAGCGCGAGTTCGTTGAATTTTCGCGCAGGGGTTTCGGTGACGTCAGAACGTCGAGCTCTGATTTAATCTGACTGGAAGATTGGTGGGTAGACCTCAAAGTAGCTAGCTAGAGGTCTACCCACTATTTTACAATAAGAGCCAATCAGAGCTCGGCGTTCTGACGTCACCGCAGTCCCCTGCGCGCGAAGCAGACGAAGCTTGCGCTCTCCATAGTCACCGACGGCTTATGTAACGCAAGGCGTGGCAAGCCCCTAACATCTCAGTGTCGCTCAGGAGCCAATAAGATTAAAGGGATACTTCAACGAAATTTGAAATATTCCCGTCGTGTTCAAAAATAGGTTGAATATGATCCACAACATCCGTAAATGACAATCGCCCGTTTGTATTTTGATCCTGGTGGCTGTATTTTTCGTTATAAACGGCCCACTCTAGGCAAGCGCTCGGAGAAGGCCCAGCGCAATCGTGACGTAAATCGTCTCAAACGAGCAAAGCTACGGCGAGGCTGACGTCGAGAGGATGGCCTAGTCGGTCCAGCCACCGAAGCGGCTGCTTTTGTACGAATTTTGAGTGACGGGTTAATCTTCTATAATCTTGTAGGGGGACAATAGCGACTTCTGCGACACACAAAAGGATTCTCGGAAAGAGGGGAGTTCCTCCTTCCCCCTTCTCTCGTCGTGGCCGGAGGCGAGACGATTTCCGTCACTAGCTCTCAAGGTTCCTAGACGAGCATTACAAACGAGGCGTTAGCGACATCCACCAGGTGCTCTTTGTTAATCGTTTAATTCGTTTTAAAATTCCTTTTCGAGACTTTTTTAACAAGATATTGGTATGTCCCATGTGATACTGCTCCTTTGGACACATATAGACCAAAAAATGAGCGCCGAAATTTCGTTGTAGTATCCCTTTAAGGCATTAGGTGGAGAAGAACGCTGAAGAACTGACGGCAAAGCAGAAAGTGTAAAAATGTTAATGATACACGTCCTACGTTTCTTATGATTTAAGTGACAGTAGTTTAAAGCTCAACATAGTTTACGTTACTCAGTGAAACCGAATTTTCTGTCTAAACGATGTCACTTTTAGAGCGCAGCTCTTAGGCGCCCGTTTCCGGCTTGAGCGGCGTCGGCGTCGCCGTCGGCGTCCGGCGTCACCGTCGGCGTAACCGCCCGAGGTCACGTGACCCCCAGGTCACGTGGTCCCCCAGGTCACGTGACCTCCTGGTCACGTGACCCCCGAGGTCACGTGATGATGATGACGACGATGCTGATGCCGATGACGTCATCAGTGACGTCACTGATGACGTCATCGGCATCCGCATCGTCATCGTCATCATCACTGATGACGTCATCAGTGACGTTACTGATGACGTCATCGGCATCCGCATCCGTCATCGTCATCATCATTGACGTCACGTGACCCCCCTGAGGCCATGTGACCCCCCCCCCCCGAGGTCACTTGGCCCCCGCCGTACCCTCCCCTCCTCCTCCTCAAGAGCTGCGCTCTAATTCGGCGTTACAGGGAGTTGTAAACGGCTTTCACTTTTTTTTTAATGCGGTGTCACCAGACCGTTCATGGCACACAAAACAGAAGAACTGCTTCCTCAGCTTCTCGAGATCGTTTTCATTGTCCCTTCAGTGTAGTAAAAACAGCGCCAAACATTCGACGAGGCAGATTCGCTTGTTGACATAGGCCTCAAGTTGCTATCTCTTTCGCGTCTTATCAGCTTTAACAAGAGCACGCTTATGTCAGTAGTTTCATCTCTCGTGTGGTAAACTCCAGCCGACAAGGATTGCATGGAGCTCGGGACACAAAAGGATATCGGCGCTTTCCTGCGATAGCCCAATCCACCACGCCGCAGAAAACACTAAAAAAGATAGTTTAAACCTGAACAGGATAAGAACAAAAAGGAGAATCTCTTTCGCACAACCGACAAGTTTACAATCGGGTATGTAGCTGGAATTCCGCAACTACCCCATCTTCTTTAGCTCGGTCCCCCGGCGGAAATCTTTCACCCTTCCGCCGTGTTATTGGTTTCGTTTCCGTGTAGGGTACGTCTTCCCAACTCGCGAGAAATAAACGCAATAGAAAAACTATAGAACAGAGGTTTAGTACTGCGAATTCCTTCATATCGACCTCCGCCGACACCCCTTTTGTACCGGCAGCACAAAGGGAATTAAGTTTTCTCTCTTTCATTCCTCGCTTGTTCTCCTACCTCCTTTTGAGGAAGTGCGTAAACCTTCGCTCGGCCGGCTAGCGGCGCTCAGAAATGAAATTTCCCAATCAAGCCTCGTCCCGCCTCCATCTTTCCTAGAGAGTTCACGTAAGCCAGTAAACAATGCTTTCCCCCGTACCCGAGAAACCAAAGAAAAACGCTGAGCGCAGGAGGAAGATTTTCTGCTATTGGGCTCCGTGAGATCCGACAAAGGGATCTATATGATAATAGATAAATAAAAGGAACGTAGAGAATAGAGAAGAGGTTAAGGAGCATCACTGCTTTTCGCGGAAGCCTTTCTTTTTGTTTTCATTTTTCTTCTTTTCTTATCTATCTTTTTTTCCGGTCGTTCCATTTCGGAGGTCGCTTATATAGTATACAGCCAGAAGGGTGATATACCCATTTTACCTCACGATGAACCGTGAGAGGCACGCTACGAACCATTCAGGCCAATCAGATCCCGCGTGGGTATCACGTGACCTTCGGAGTGGAGCGCAGAGAACGCGCGGGAGCACGGGGTCACGTGACACGTTCATAGGACTGGATTGCCCGAAGATGTTTCGTGGCGAATATAGGCTCCGGATTCGTCCTAAGAGTCGACGACGTACAGTATTTCTCGATCTCAGCAGCCTGCGTAGAAACGCAGCGATAATTCGTTTTCTCCGCGTCTTAATGACGCCCCGCTTCCATTTTACGCGAACGAAGAGGAATTAACTAAATGGACGTGGAGTACGCACGTACGCAAGGCTAAATGGAGCCCGCTCTTGCACTCTGATATCCATTATATTCATTCATTTCAAGAACTGTTTAGGAGAGAAAGAGCTTTGAGTCTCTCATTGTTTCTCACGAAAATGGGAACGAACGGAAGAAACGATCCCATGTTCGACGCTTTTCATTACTACTATCATTCAATGTAAAGCCGTAAATCATAAAATTCGGTAGAACTGATATTACCTTTCCTACCTGTGTGTGTGTGTAGGGGGAGGGGGGAGGGAGGGGGCGCTGCTTTATTTCAAACAGAAGCTGAAACGAAAACAGACTAATGGCGACTAGCAGTAGGGTGGAGACTTGGGCGAGTTGGTTTTGCATATTGAAGCGCTAAAACAGCGGAACAAGATGAAGGACAAGGTCCGCCCCTGTCTCTATGTTTCCTCGTCGTCCTACGTCTCCTCTTCCCTTGTCTTGTTCGCGCTGTTTTTAATTCTTCACTAATAACGATTGTTTTAGTGCTATAGGTCGTGGTTCAGAAATACAAAAAAATACCAAAGTTGTTTTAGTATCAATTCACAATTTGTATGCGCAATCCCTGTGTGCTAATGAGTTCAAACCACGTTTTGCAGGCAACTTGGATGAAAATGGCTTGCGCTCTCCTGGGGCCACTAAATCAACAATATCCGGCAATCTAATATGCTTATCACGCAGAAATTCGGCACAGCGTGGAGCTCTGAAAACTCAACCATCGTGGGCTCAAATCTTAGCGATTTCGACATGCACGAGCTGTGTGCCTCGTGAGCTCACCAGCCGAGCTAGAAACACTTAGACTTAACGCTTAACACTGGCTGATTTGCTCTCCGAAATTAAAAGCGTAATCTTCTTCTTCTTGTTGGCCGACTACTATTTCGGTTTTCAACGCAACGATTTGCGGCCGCAAAAGACGGTTGGTGTGGAAGCTGCCCTCGTATGGTTGTGTGAACAGGTGCGAAACACCGTGTAATCAACAGAATATTATGCTTCTCGGTGCTTTACTCCGCGATGCCAGATACCTGATGCGTTGTTGTTGGGAAGAAATGTTTTCTTCGGGGATTCGGAACGGAGCTTATCCTGCAGATCGTACGTTACAATAGACTATAGTTACTGCGTTTTTTATTACAGAAAAAAATATCAAGAATTAGCCTGCATAAAACCATCACCTCAAATGTAATCGACAATAAGTTCTAAAGATGATCGCCCACTGCACTTTGCCGCAGCCAGAAAAAGAGAAGCGTCTTCAGCAGGTGGCATTACCGTACCCGAGTGAGGGGTTGTAAAGGTGAGGGTGATTTACTTGCAAGGTTTGCAGAACTGTTTCTCCCCGAAAAAAAGTAAAGAAGGAGGAAGGAAACAGGATTAAAAGGAGGAGGAAAATCTATAATGTATGTCAATTAGGATGGCAAGGTGTTGAATGTATAAAACACGAGCACGTGCGTACTTACGTACACACGCACACACACACCCATACACACGGGTGCGTCCTCTGGGCTCCGACAGGTCAGAACGTCTCTATCCCCAACAGAACGCAACACCGTGAAAGAACTGTTACATCCTGTCGAAGAGGCCGGCAGACGTGGAGGAAGTTTAGAAGACACTGAAGTTAACAGCGTCGGCGTGTGGGACACCGAGGTAAATAAAATGTCATCTGTGTAATGCCAAATGTTGTGAGCATTTGAAGGGATTCAGCTCCTCTCATTTCGTAATTCTCTACAAGGAAGAGGCCGATGTTGAAGCTTTTCTTTTTTCTCTGCATGTAGTACACAGTGGGCTGGCTGCCGCATCTATTTTATTTTGAAATCATCTAGTAAATGCGATTTTGATGCGTAAACGCATTAGAAGGATCTTAGTTGCACAGTAAAATTATTCGGTAATCGAAGCTGGTATGCCGTTAAAAAGCCTCTGACACGCCAAAAAAAATTTTTTTCTACGCTAGGCGTTGAAATGGCATATCAGGACATCACAAAAAAAATATTTCAATATAGAGTTGCGTAGTTTTTTTATAAAAAATAGAAATACGAGGCCCAATTCAAAGTTCCCGCCGTGCACTGTGACGTAACAGTGTACCGCAAGGTGTCGGGGCGGTCAGAAGGGAGGCATCGACCTACGTCACTAAAAGTGGGTTCACCGGAAGTCTCGTGAGTTTCACTCCTCGTGCTCTCCGCGACCGTGCCTAAGATTTTTTTTTTTTTGTTTGTTTATTCTGCTCTTTGTACGAGCGATTGTAGAAAACGAAGTTTCAGTTCCACTAGCTCTTTATCGCTGCACCGTTGGTTCGTTTGCGTGCTGTAAAATTTGAGGACGAAGAGTCAGTGGATCGACGTGATGGAGGTCAATGATGAAAGCGTTGCGAGTACAAGCCAGTGTACGAGTGCATGCCGTCAGTCCGATTATACAGGGCTATACTGGGCGCAAAACAAGCTATCAAGTTTTGAAAAAAAATTTAGAACGCTCGCAGAAATTAGGATTGCTAGCATACGACACGCCCGATCGCATTGCTGAAGATTCAGACACCGAGGTCGTTGAATCATCGGATACTCTCCAGGCTAAAGATGCCTGCCGTCTAAAGAATACGAACTGGTTTGTGTACCAAGTACAAGTAAACGTCCAGCACAAAGTACGTATTTGTCTAGAACATCAGTAGAACTTGTTTACTAGGTGCAAATGCGGCCGATGTATGTCTCTCGGAAATGCATGCAGTGTGATCTCTTCTTCAGTTTGTGAAATACCGAGGCAGTCCCTCACACAGCACCTTCTAGGCATTGTAGTTAATCACGTCAATTCACTGACTCCGCTTCTTCTACCTTTACAGCAACATTAAGCGATGAAAAGCAAATAAAAGAAACCTTGTCTGCTTGGATCGCTCGTGGAAATGCGGAGAATAACAAAAATATTTAAAAAAAATATTACACGCGCTCGCGGTAAGCACGAGGAGCGATACAACTCACGTGACTTCCGGCGAGGCCTCCCTTCTGACCGCCCCGACACCTTGCGGTACACTGTTACGTCACAGTGCACGGCGGGAACTTTGAATTGGGCCTCGTATTTCTATTTTTTATAAAAAAACTACGCAACTCTATAGTGAAATATTTTTTTTGTGATGTCCTGATATGCCATTTCAACGTCTAGCATGCAGAAAAAAAACTTTTTTTTTTGGCTTGTCAGCTGGCCTTTTAAGCTTGAAGGACCGAAATCGTCGATGTGCGCCTTGACAAGGCAAAGAGGATCTTTGAAATTTGTAGGACTTCGAATTGATTTGATTATGTGGCCCTTCCACTAGTTCATCAGCTTCCGTGTTCCCAGGAACTCGAATATGCGAAGGTAGCCATAAAATGTTCAAAGCAAGCATTTCTTTCTTTTTTTTTATGTATTTTTAGTAGATTCAAGATTGTGGTAACCTGTTCGTGACGGGATCCTGGTGTCGCGAGCCTCCTGAGGGATGTTTGGGAATTGGTTATAACGACAGTTTATCCCAATCTATGTTTGATTCAGCAAGTGTAGACAAAGCATTCTCGATTACCTCCCTATCGGCAGAAGTTGATCAAACCAGTGTATCGAATCGGCCACTCCATTTCGTTTCCATCGCTGGTATGACAAAAGCAGCAGTTGTGTTCCGTCGACCCCGGTGTACTGAGCCGTCTGTGTAATTCGAAGTGCTCCCGTGTACTGCAGTTTACGAGCCTCTTCGTCTAATAAAGTAAGCTTGTTCGCTTTAAAGGAAGACAAAACAACAAAAAATAAACAAACTTGAGAGACAACAAAGCATCCGCGATGGTTACGCTATGAAGTAGCTACTCCCTTTATAATAACGTCCACCTCTAATTTTTAATCCTCAGAAAAATAGTTTTTTACGCAAATAAGCCTGTTTTGTTTTGCCATTTTATTGTCGCCCTAGATTCGCGAAGACAACGTAGAGAGCCGAAGTATATGGAGCGCGCGGATAGGACTCCCACGATGATGACAACGCGCTTTTGTCGACAAAGTACAATTTACCTGCTCACCGAACTTTCGGCACTGACTTTGTTTTTGAAGAATGTAGGGTCCCTGTTAGGCATGGTGTCCGCTATCATCCCAGTCATCGAGGAGAGTTCAAGTTAGATGTCCTGGGCGTCAAGGCCTTCCACTCCTATATGATCCATCCATAATCTGTTGTATACAGATGCCCAGATTCTCAATTTGAGCAAACCGTTTTGCAGTCGATAAAAAAAAAATCACGGTTAGTCACTTAGATCTTTACGAATGATTTAAAACAAACTAAAAAAAATCGGAACTGTGTGATTATAGTGAGCACCTGCTCGTTCCCGGTGTATTATTCACGCTTGAGCAGTAAGAAACATACTGTAAGCTATGATATTAAACAGCGTATTAAGACTGGCTCTTTTCAAGTACTAAACGAAAGTATACCCAGATAACTACTTCCCTGCTTCGTGTTCAAGAAGGAAAAAATAAAATATAGGGAGTATACCAAACGAAGGCGATGAAAGACAAAATGATTTGTAGGGGTATGTTCTTTGATCTTTTGGCTTGCACTGCACGTGGGGACGAGGATGGGATCGAAACCTACGCGGACGTCGTCTTAGGGAAGATCTGAAGTTGAACCTGAGAGCCTAACTCTGTCCCTCTATCCCTTTTTCTCTACCCCAAGTGCGAAAGGCCAGAGCAGAAAGAACACGTGCCACGACCAACGACAGTATCAATTCCCGGCGCACCTCGTCTTCTTGCTCGACTAGCCAAGCAATCAGGCAAAACGCCAAGTGAACCCCAAGAGAGAAACACACATAAAACAAAACCAAGCAACCAAAATCCGAAAAATAATAAGTACAACACGAGACAAAGAAAGGAAAAAGGGAGGGGGGATTGCAGGGAGTCTGAATAGCGAGCAGCCAGGGACAAAAGGGGCGCTTTGATTTAACGCCAGGACTACGGTCCACCGCACTCCGATTCCCCGAACGCACGGCGTCTCTAGTCCCGGCAAAGTAACTCCCCGCCCCCTCCAAAACCAACCACATCTCTGCCTAGTAGTAGCTATACCTAGTCCGGGCGACAGTCGACGATGCCATCCCATTCTGTCGGCGGCTCCCGGCTTTCCCCCACAGACCACAACAATGGGAAGCCACGTAAGGTAGGTAGGCCCTCAGGCCTAGAGGGCATACACGTATAAAACCTTTCAGCGAAGGGTGTGGGCACGAGATAAAACGCGCGGGGGAAACTCCAGCCGCAGTGTCACAGGCAAGCAGGCCCGGTTAGGGACAGACCGGGTTCCAACCGCAGGAAGGAAAAACAGGCCGCAGTCTCCAATTGGTTTAGGCTACGAAAAGAAAGTCGTGGGGCGACTGTAAGATGAGGCTCTGTAGGCCCCGATACTCTAACTTGCAATGGGGTTGGCAGGGGTTGGTGGCGTTCCGATTGCCCGCTGCCTCCGCGCTGGCTGGATGATAGAGATAAACGTTTGGGAAAGATGTTTTTTCTCTGGAGAGGTCCGCGGGGCTGACGTATTGGGTCTGAGTGTGTATTGTGGGGCGTGTTGTGGGATTGAGAATATACCCATATAAAAAGGGAAAGAATGTGTCTATGGTAATAAAAAGTACCTGCGTGTTTTTTTGTTTTTTTTTTTGTTAACGTTGAAGTGGGGTTTGGGGACCCGAGGAACTGAAGTCCGTTCGATTTTTTATATTGCCAGAACCGATGTGTCCCCACAAGTCTCGTCAACACGCATCTGACTAAATATCTGCGGGATCTTTTTTCTTACTCAAAAGTTGTTATGGTCTTGTAAGCCAGGACGAAAGTCCACCGTGAAAAGCGGCGATCAGATAAAGCTAATGTAACTTTATTTACATCCTTCGTCCATTAAATATCATTCTATACTGTTCGGGGAAAACATTTCATTGTTTACCGTAAACCCCTTATATCAGATGCCAATAATAAAACTAAAGGTACTGACAAACGCATCAACCTTTGTAGCTTTACAATACAATTACATTCATGTCTCATGCTGCAAGAACACTTGAGGAAAAAAGAAGCTGATCAACAAAGGGCACCACAAGCCAAAACTTTATCCTAACTCCGCGTTCTTCCAGTTCTGAATCACACCAATTTGATAAAGCTCAAAGCATTAGTCTAACCCTAAATCACGTTGCGAAGCGTGCCGTAGTCCTTCGTACAACGAGGGAGGAACCCAAAGAGATACAAAAACCAGCCCATTCGGAGTTAAAATCCTCACTGACGACTACCAGACATTCACATCTCCCTATCACTCCAGCCCTCCCTCGAAATCCCCACAAAAAGACGTCTCCTCTTTCAACCGCCGCAACAAAACTCGGGTTTCCAAAATGCGAAGCCAAATTGT
>JAZHYW010037364.1:0-19038 GCA_037355805.1 Ixodes ricinus
GTCCGCGTGCAATCGACAAGATTGGTCTCGGGGCCTCACCGTCCCCATAGATGTGCCGACCCCCGTGCCCAGACGGCGTTAGCGAGGAGCACCGCTGCGGACACGCCGTCTAGCGAACAGAGAGTTGTGTCGTCCCCCCACTATACGCTCAATCTCCCCACTGCCAATCAAGGCGTATCGACCACCAGGTAGCGCTTTCCCAATATAGAATCGATGGACTGCGCATCAGCCTTTTATCTTTACTCCCCATGTCCCCAAAGGGGAACTACAAGGCGGTTGTCTTGTTGAGAGGAAAACTACAGAAGGGTGCGCTATATATTTCGTTTCCCCTTAACTTGTCAAAGAGCAAGCGCTGCGTCCCCCATAGGCCAATCGGAGCGACAGAGCGAAGCACGTGACAGCCCTCAGCAAAGGTAGGGGGCGAAAGCGTAACCGAAGCAGTTACAAAAGGGAAGAATGAGGAACTCTTCTCTTACCCGGATTTTCTTTTGTGTGTCCCAGATATCGCATCTGCCCCCTTGAAGATTAGCCTGTAACTCATAATTCATACAAAAGCGGATTTTCCTTCTCACCCGCCCCAACTTCGACAGTACTGCACCCTACTAGTAAGATAGATTCTAGTCAAGCGTCTCTCTCCAACGCGCTGACTGGCTCGCGGGTCTGTAGTCTTCGCAGTTTGCCAGGTTAAACGAAACGAAGTATAGTCGCCGCGCTGCGGATCATCTTATAAAGACAGCGCAGGGAACATCAGACCCTAGGGATCTGGTGGTCACGCTCTTGCAATGTCAAAGTTATTTGCTTGTCTTATTTTTTCTTCTTTTTTTTATTGTCTTCTAGAGTAGGGGGCCGAGATGGGTCCGGAAGAGCCGGTGAATGGAACGTAGAGCGACGTGGACTAAGAGCCGCTAACTCGTCAACTCCGTTGACTGGCCCAAATTGACACCATCCGGCGGCCTGTGGAAGTATCCGTGACAGGGGACGTCAACTGAGCTGACGCTGCTGCGGTAGAAAGTTAAGGGGGGAGGGGGCACAACATTATCAGACGACAGGATGTAGTTCGACCCTAGCCGCGCCGACATGTATGACGCACCAAACCTGAGATGTTGTATGGTGGTATTCGTGTCAGGGGTTTGGAGAAGGATGCTGAAATTGGACATAATGTTTGCGGCGTATGTCTTCCCTTTTTTCTTTTTGCCCTTGATTCGAAAAAGATATTTTTTGTTGTTTCTTTCCGACAAATATAGTCCGATAAACGACGCAGGTTTTCTTTTCAATTCCTGTGTTTAGCACGCGTACTGTTATTCACCTCAATATGGAGAGTTCGGCAGCTCTCATCTTTGCAACCTATAATTTTAAAAGCACAACATGCGAGTCGGCTCGTAGCATCAGCACTGAAAATTGAGCGTCGGCCTCTACGAAAGGTACTCGATAAGCTATTAACAACCACAACGTCAGTCGTTACCTACGTCTACGATTGGCAACAATGTCTGTGTCAGCACCACGAGCGTGATATATGAGAAATATGTCCCTCCTAAATTGAGAAATCAGCAAGAACACTCTGTCTTGGAAAAAACATTTTGACGAGGATATATTTGGCTGACATTATTTATGGCTACCTTGAAATATTTAGGTGGTATATCAAGCCAGTTGGTGTTGTGCGTGATGGGGATGAAGGGATCCAAGAACGCGAACGAGGAAGAATAAACATACAAAACCAGACACTGCTGTCAACGACAGGTACGTCGTGTCGTGTTCCTATCACGTGCACCTTTAAAACGTTGAGCCGCTTGATTTAGGCTGTACCGCGGGGTTTATATTGCAGCAAGTATTTATAATACTATTTCCTTAATTATACTTACATTGCGAATGTAACCGAAGCATTGGCGAACGCTCAATCCTTCCCAACTGCGGCGTTAGCGGTTCAGATCAGCCACCACAGTTTCAAAGCTCACTGTTATGTTAGCTTAAACTTTATCAACGATACATTCACGTCTACAATGGTGGATGGAAACAACCGATGTATTACCGGAACAACTAACGGGATTTCGACCTCGACGATGCACTATAGATTCAGTCTTAGATCTTGTAACAACTATTGAACATGAACGGGCATCCGGAAATATCACGATCGCTGTATTTCTAGACGTGCATCGCGCTTTTGACACCGTGAGTCACGAACATGTTCTCCGTGGACTTTTACGGCTTAATATACGAGGCCGTATGATCCGCTGTATACGCAACTTTCTCATGCACAGGAAGATATTTGTAAGCACGAGTGATGGAAATAGCAAACAACACGAACTCCACCATGGTGTGCCACAAGGCAGCGTGTTAAGCCCCACTTTATTCAATGTAGTCATGGCTGAACTGCCAAGCAAACTTCCTTCACCACTAAATGTGTCCATCTACGCTGATGATATTTGTATATGGGTATCTGGGTCTTCAGAGACCAAACTACAAGAACAATTGCAGCATGGTCTTAATGACACATACAGTTATCTTCGGGAAAGGGGCATGGACATTTCAGTTCAAAAATCTGCATTTCTTCCATTTACTAGAAAGCACCTTAAGAATTTTAAATTGACACTTCAAGGACAACAGATTGAAAAGGTGAAGTGGCATCGTTTTCTTGGAGTTACACTGGACTGCTCCCTCACATGGTCAAGACATATTAACATGCTCGAGGAAAAAATTAACAGAGTCATTAACGTTCTTCGATATGTGGCAGGTGCCAGATGGGGAGGCTCGACTGATGGACTACTGCTATTGCATACAGCTCTGGTACGCCAGACTATCGCATATTCCATTCCTGTTTTACATGGCCTCTCACCAACACTGGAGAAACGCTTGACATACATGATTGCGCGAAGTTTGCGCGTGTGCCTTGGACTCCCCGCGCAACATCTAGTGACCTCGTCATTGCTGAGGCCAAGGAACCTCCAGTACCTGTTCTCCGGGAACAAGAAACATGCCGTCACTATCTTCGATTGGCTTCACACTCACATGCCCGACCCTTGTGCCAAAAGATACTTCGACGGACGGAGTCTAACTTTCACCGTCTCCTCGTCGCACTACCCATCGCAGCACCCCATCAAGCGCATTGGCTTCCAAGTCTGATCAACCCTCCGTGGACAATTCCGCCACTGGAGATACAGACCGAAATTCCTGGTCTTGGATCAAAATCTTCGGTGGCCCCCATGGTGGCGAAGACAATGTCGCTCTCCCATTTAGAGGCACGCTACAAAGACGACATTCATATTTACACAGACGGGTCAACATCTAACAACGGATCAACATCTGCTTACTCAATCCCGATGTTAGACACATTTAAATGTTTTCGATTGTCACATCATACATGCTCGACGTCAGCGGAGCTACATGCAATACTTTCAGCATCATCATTCATTGAAACATTTGTTACACCATCAAACTGGGTTATTCTAACGGACTCAAAATCATCACTAGAGTTATTACAGGGCATGCACCTTCGTACTTCCCAGGCGACCATTCTATATCGGGTGCAACTCACGTTAGCACAAGCTCGACTCCACGGACATAACGTCAGGCTACAATGGATACCGAGCCACTGCCAAATCGCCGGAAATGAAGAGGCTGATCACCTGGCAGCTCAAGCTTACGATGGTGACGCAATGGAAGCGACATCCTTTACCTCTGGAGATGCAAAATTCATCCTTCGTCACTTACGCCACCTACGTTGTCGGCAGTGCTGGTTAAGGGACACTTCAACAGAGACTCTCCTACCATATATCGACCCGGATTTTGAGCTTCCGCCGCACACCGGGATGAAAAGGAAATACGACGCATTAATCCATCGACTCAGACTTGAAGTGGCCTTTACTAACAGCTTTTTATTTCGAATTAAACGCCGTGATTCGCCAAGATGTGAGTGTGGAGAACCATATCAGGATGTGCAACATATCCTCCTGGACTGTGAACGCTTTCGACATGAAAGGCGCCGGATGGAGATTCGCCTTCAAATATTAGATGATAGACCCCTGTCTCTGACCAAGTTGTTGGGGCCGTGGCCGACGCGTAAAAAACAAGACAGAGCAATGAATATCATTCATGACTTTCTAAAGGACACTAGAATCGTGTATGATTATTAAGTGCGAACGTGCGTCAATTTCAACGGGAATGACTATGTATGTAATTTAGCAAATCGGTGCACGACTCCCAAACGGTCGTTTTATTCGCAATTGTATTGAAACTTGTTTGTACTTTTTTTTACGGTTATATTTTATGTATTTTATCTTTATTATTTTCCTTTTATGTTCTTCCTTTCATTCATATATATTTTTTCTCACCTTCTCGTTATGGAGTAGCCGGTGTCATTTAAAGAATACCAACATCTCCATAATAAAGAACTTATCTCTCTCTCTCTCTCTCTTTAGTGAAAAAACGGTGTAGACGAAGCCCACAAATGCATAGGGATTAAAGACGTAAAGTAATGGGAGTGGAATTTGTTTTCCTATTAAAAGTTTCACAAAATTACTTATCGCTCCTGACTAAGATAACGGCTAGTTCTTTTGCCGTCTCGTCTGGGCCGTTAGCGCTATATTTAGGAGGAGAATGATTGTTCGGCGATAAGTAGTATATTTTTGCGCTTCAGTTTCATTATATCTATCTAAAGCATTATATCTTCCTAAAGCATTTAGGCTCCTTTTGTATAAACTCAGTCGACTGAACATTGACTCTCATGTTTTGACTTGGATCAACGCCTTTTAAACTAAACGTTCTCAATTTGTTCACGTTAATGGCATTAACTCGCACCCCTCTCCTGTGACTTCTGGTGTCCCCCAGGGTTCAGTACTCGGCCCTCTTTTGTTTTTAATATATATTAATGACCTTCCTTCGCATATCTCATCCTCAGTTGGTCTCTTCGCAGACGATTGTGTCATCTATTCTGAAGTAACTAACGATTTTGATGTTCTCGCACTCCAGTCTGACCTTGACAGTATTTCTCGTTGGTGTGATAAATGGCAAATGGAACTCAATATTAACAAGTGCAAATCCATGAGAGTATCACGTCAAAATAACACCTGTCCCTCGTACCATATAAGAACTGTTGAGCTGGAATCCGTGTCCTCATTTAAATATCTTGGTGTTCATATCACTAACAACCTTTCATGGAACATTCATATTGAATATATAATTAAAAACGCTAACCGCATGTTGGGCTTTCTAAAAAGGAACTTCTCTCTTGCCCCACTGTCCTTAAAACTACTTCTTTACAAATCATTGGTCCGCAGTAAACTTGAGTATTCTTCCGCTATCTGGGACCCCGGTGTAACGCTTGCACTATCATTAGAAGCTGCTCAAAACCGTTCTGTTCGATTCATACTACATAACTATCATCGCACATCTAGCGTAACAGCAATGAAAACTACCCTAAGCTTGCCTGACCTCTCCCTACGTAGAAAAATATCTCGTCTATGTTTATTTCATAAAATTTACCACCACAATGCAAATCTTCGTCAGCATCTGTTAACAGAACCATCATACGTCTCATCACGTTTCGACCATCAAAATAAAGTTGGCATCCCTCAGTGTCGCACCTCAAGCTTTCATCAGTCTTTCGTACCCATGACATCACTGGACTGGAATCGCCTTCCCGCACCTGTTGCCAGCATAGCCGAGAGTGCCGGATTCAAAGCTGCACTTTGCGAATATTTTTTTGGATTTTGGTTGACAGTGTTTTATTTTAACAATGTTCTGTTTTTGGATTTTTATGCTTACCTGCCTAATTACTGTTTGTCTTTGTGTGCAATTAGATGTGTGTGTCCACTCCCTCTCTATAATGCCTTCGGGCCCTGAGGGAATGAATAAATAGATAAATAAATAAATATACTTATTCAATATTTTCTTCTATACAGCACACATAGAACTGAGGCTTCTCTTAAAATTTATGTTGTTTACCCCTATAGCTGAGTGTATATGGCAACCACTCACAGGTATATTAAAATACTTTTCTGTGACATTTCCAGATCTAGCTACAAGGTATTACTGTGGCACAATCAATTTAGGTTTCAGGTATCTTTGTCGAAGTATTCTTGTTGAAAGGTCACACATTGGATTAAAACTTCACTACTTGCACGCCTGAATGTTAACAAAAAACCACAGGGGGTGTTTTTTTTTGTGTAATACTTTAAATTCTACTACAGTGCTGAAGGGCTGCAGAGAAAAAAGCGATAACTTGACCAACCAGCCCCCCCCCCCCGTCTACGGAGTTGTGCTGAATTCTTGGCGATTCCGACCAACCGGACGTGCAACATTTGTGTTTTTTTTTTTTTTCAATTTAGCGTACTCTACTGAAGTCAGATAGTGCGAGGGCCGCGGACATATAGGAATAATTGCTTTTTGGATCTTATGACAGCTGGCAAAATTAACAGACGAGTTAAGACAGTCTGCACCATAGTCAGTTCATTGAGATACAGCCGGAAAACAATTTCGATGGCAACCGCCGTAGTAAATTTTAAAGAGGCGGACAACGGCCAGGCTGGTCTTCACTTGTACTTTATAAATTATAACATAGTCTGTATGATCCCATGAAAAGTGCTTGTGCTTCCAAGCAGCGAGCGTAGTGGACCGATGGTTTGTATCAGCGCTGAGTAAACCCTACGAACTAATCGGCAATTATGAGTACTTTTCAGATCTACTATTGAGTTTGACATCCACGATTTCATGAAATATAATAAACCCAGGAAACATAGGCCCCAGGGAGCGCTGTTGGGTCTCTCTACCCACGTTCCTTGTGGCCGCCGATTTCTCTCTTCGCCCATCTACTCGCTGGTTTTGAGTCAAACAACCAAAGCCACACGCGGCACGCTAGCTACAAAAGCACCCCGGGATTCTCTACTTGACTCCTGCTCAAGAAGCAATAAGGCAACCACCACGCGGACACTTCCGCGTCAACATCCATCTCACTTTAAGAAATACCCCGAAAAGGTTCAGACAAGATCAGGCCCTTGACTTGGACGTGCCCTTGTAATGCTTAGAAAGAGCCTCGTGCTTCGAGAGAACGAGAAAACAACCGGAATCATAAAAAAGCTAAACACAAAAGATGTTGGAACAGAAAGCTTGGTTCTCTCCTTCTCCCACTCCCTTTTAATTAAACTTCATTTAGACTCCCCGCAGCCCTCCCCGATTCAGCCAATCTCCCTTTAGGGATTAAGAAGCAAGTAGGGACGGTCCCCTTTTGTTGAAAGAACGCTGCAGCTCCCCAGGCGCCAATACCTGCAAACCTTTCAGAAAAAAAATGAAAAAGAAACAACTAAGACTAAGTTATTGCACAAAGGAGAGGATGACACTCCTCTTTTTCTTACCGGAAGCCCCATGTAGCGAAACTAGCAGCGGCTGTAATCCAGCCGGGACCCGGTGACTTCATCACAGATGGGTTTTCATTCTGAGAAGGCTCGCTCAATTTATTCCACGAGAAGACCACCGCGTCACATGACACCACCAAGAAAAAGAAAGAGAAACGAGAAAGGCAAATTTAATAAAGAAAACAAAATCAAACCTTTTTCATCCCGGTCGCATCTGGGGGCCGATATATGGTGTATCTTCGTGCCGAGAGTTCTGTCTTTATTTTCGGTTCGTGATACGCAATCCCTTGAAAACTGATCACATCATTCTGAACGGGCATATGGCGAATGCCTTCTTTTTGAGGTAGAAACATTTCGTTTAGCCTCTTTTACTTACACACCCCGACAAAAACTTTAGCGCATTCTGCCTGAATAGTATGGCGAGGCATCAACTTGTCCTTCTGTTTTCAGGCTTGTCGACAATGTCTTCTATCGCAGCAATACTTGGGACCCAAGCTAACGTTCCACGCTTTTCCTCCAGTGGTTTCTTTTTAGATACCCAAACTAAACATATTTTTGTGTAAAAATCGAGGCCTTATTCTTCCCGGCATGTTATTTATGTTTTCTAAATACAAAATAGCATTTGAGAACACAGCAAATAAAGGTTATGCCAAAACGATCATTTAAAATTTTCCCCGCTCACCAGTTTCTGGACGACACAAGTTGGACAACTGACAAGTCAAGCAGGCTATCTAAAGAAAACAATATTTTGTGCGCTTTGGTTTCTTTTTCTGGCATGATCTTCTCCGGCATTCATTCACACAATTAAACTTCTTGTAACCCGTCGGGAACCACTTATGTACTGCCCCTTATTACAACATGGGAATAGATGGATGGATTGTTGGATGCTAATGGCTGTACCCATCATAACGGGCGACAGTTTGAGCCACCTAGCCTAGAAACGTTCCACGCTCCATTTTACTTAAAATTTTCAGTGTTGCAAGTAAAGCGTCTCAGCCTATCACACCAAATTTTAAAATTCAATAACTTTGTAAAAGAACATTGATGGGACTTGTAATTTGAGTTATAGTTCAGATGCGTGTATTAATGTGTAGAGCAAATTTTGAGTCAAATCAATCAAAACCTGTTTCCAGGCAGACAGCAGAGGACTACGTTTATACCAGCTATCTCTTTTTCTTTCTACTAAACAAGGAAATATAGGTTATAATACCAACATCGCCAGAAAACTTCGCTGTAACGATTGGGCTCGGGTTAGTTAACTTGGAATGTGGCATTGACTCACGCACTTCGAGATTTTTGCAGAAGTTCCTATTTTCGAAATGATCCAACCAAAGCGTGCTCCGTGTCTAGACGGATGGATTTGTGCTCCTCGAAAAATCCAAATTATGAAACAAAGCATTAAAATGTCTGGTTTTTGCCTGCCTACACCACACGAGTCAAGGCTTCTTGCACATCGGCGCAATTAGATAAAGTGGTCTGGTTGCGGTCACGTCCAAAGTTTCGGTGGCGCATCCGTCTGCAGCCTAGCGTAAATGCCAACAGAAAGTGCCCCGTGTCCACGCCAACGGCGCTAGAATTAGTAAACATTGGGCCTGTCCTCATTCATATCTAGGAGTCAAAACTTTCGAACGAAGACGACTAATATTCAGACCATTTCTCAACTCACAGCGAAGGGTGATTCACCTAAGGTTCCTAGATAAGAGATTCCTACAAGTAGCGACATTCTTAGAAGCACCTACTGCGTGGCGGTGCAGATTTCAGGAAGCGAATGGCGGCGCACAGCAGAAGAGTGAACTGAACGACGACATTTTGTTCCTACGGAATGTGCTTCGTCATTCGTTTAGTTCTCGTTACTTGTAAAAAGAGGCATGAAGGGGCATTAGTTGCACCCCCATTGTATTCAAGTTTAAAAAAATTGAGAATTCTTACTTTAACCTAAAGCTGCGGTGACACTGCTGACACATCAAACGAAAGACAGTCTGAAGACACTGAGGCGTGCTTCCTCCTTGGCTGACGGTGCTATCCCATTAGTCATGCCGTAAAAATTGTCTGCAAACACGCTTGAAGCAAACACGCATTTAGCAAACATTCCTCGAACACGCGCATTTTGGCGTGTTCGCAGACAACTGTCTCAATATGTACGCAGCGAACACCATGGCATTTGTATCATGTACTAGGAGCGTGACTGCGCGTTAAAGGTTCTCTTTGGCAGTATATATATATATATATATATATATATATATATATATATATATATATATATATATATATATATATATATATATATATATATTTAAACACCTATTCTCGGAGTACTCTGCCAGAATTTCACATACTCTGTGCACGGCTTGCACTGACGTCCCTTCGGCTACAATTGTGGTGGCCTCGATGCCTAGCGCATTCCTTTTTTTCCAGCCCACATTCCGCACGAATCGAATTTGTATCTCTCCGCAAGAACGAGTAGGACCGACCACGCAGCAAGGTTCGACGTGACGTCAAAGGCAAGCCACGTATACTGTATGCATATGTGCTCTGCTTTCACTTTGTTGCCTTTTTTTTTACACTCCGTTTCAATTCAAGTACGACCGCAGCCGGCATTATGCTGGAGCGTAAGTTCGTCTGCTTCTCGCACACGGGTTTCGATGATGTCAGAACGCCGAACTCTTATTGGCTGATTGAAAAAAAAAATAGTGCGAAGACCTCAAGGCATTTACCATTGAGGTGTTCCTACCATCCTTCTAATCAAAGCCAATCAGAGCTCGGCGTTCTTCTGACGTCACCATAACCCCTGCGCAAAAAGCAGACGACTTGCTGCCTCGCATACGACCCGATCGAGTCCGATTAACAGCGCCAAAAATGCATCTTCACGGCTCCTTATCGCCTTTGTGCGTTTTCTACCAGCGACTGAGCCAATCACACAGATGGAAAGCGCCGCGAGCCTCCGCTTTTCTTCTCTGCGTGATTGGTTTAGCCGGTGATAACGAACCCTTATGGACAACGATCGCCGTGAAGACGCGCTTTAGACGCCATTTGATCGGCCCTATCAGATCGTAGCGTCTGCTTCGCTAGGGCTTAAAGTGACCCAGCGCTGTTACGTTGTTCCGCCGTTCTGACGACGTGTTGTTTGGCCGCGTCCTCTATCGACGGTGTTGTTGTTTGTTTGTTTATTCGCGTGTATATTTTGTCTGTATATACCAACTCAACTCGCTGACGTCACGCCACTACGGTGGCGCTGCGGTCGGGTACTACGCATGCGCAAACGCTTCCTCCTCCCGAATTCGGTTTCTGCGCAGGCGCGGTGCCCAGACCTGGTGTAAGCAAAGCGGGGCTTTGTTTGTATGTAAACACTGTGTCGGTGTATAGTTATAATGCGTTCCCGGTGCTTTCATCTACTCGACCGATCGGTTAGAACAATGAGCGCGCCACGAAGTATCGGCGGCGCAGCGCACAGCTGCACTGCCGTCGTCAGACATTTCCCTCCCAAAAAATGAGCTCTCGCTTCGCAAGCCCCTGGAGCCTTTGATTAGAATCTCCCATGCAGCTGTGCCTAGCAGAGCTTCGCGCGAAAGATGCGCCGAGTTAGTACGAACAAAGACTTACACCGTGCTACTTTCCCAGTTTTCAGGTTGCCCCAATACGAGACGAACGATTTTTGTTGTCTTGACCCCGGAAGCGCGCTTGGGTGTTAATTAGGTATTTCGCCGATCCGCCGAAGTTTAAGTTCGACCAGGTTCGACTTTTTTTAAACTTTTATACCCAAGGTTCGACGGAAGTTGCACGAAAGTTCGACTTTTGTTCGCGTGCGCGAAAACATTGAAGACAAGCAGACGTCGCTTGGCGGGGAAATTGCGATACTCGTTTAATTGTTTGTCAAATTATATTCTAACAACGGGCTAAAAGTATATGTCTAGCTTTCTTAGTGTGTGAACACTGGTAATAATTTTAGAAACTCTAAAGTAAACTCCCTTATAAATTATCTATTTCCCAAAATTAAAAAAGTGTTGTTTAGTAGTTTGGCAACACTGTTCATAGGTGGAACAATGCCAGGTGTTCCAATGGCCCGCCACCACTGATCTCTATGAGGATTTTCTGAATCACTGATGACCGCTTCGACCCCTTGCGTGATTCCGGCCACCGTTCTTCCATCTGACGTCACCCGCAGAAGCGTTGTCAAAGCTGTGGTCACGGGACCTCTGCGTCCGTTGTTGTGTGACCTCCAGGTGGTAACCATAGTACCTGTCTATGCTCGACAGCGCAAGAGCGGGCGACCCAAGATGGCCGACCGGTGGCCGCTTTTGCGGAGGGGCGATCCGCGATCCACCAAATTGTCATAGAGATCAGTGCCTGTTTTACAAAAAGGTCGCCATTAAATTCAATTTGTTCAATTTGAAATAAAGCGCTAAAACCGTATATTTAGCTTTCATGTCTTGTGAACATTTGTTAATATTTTCTAAAGTATAAACTGAATAATATAAGAAATTATTTGTGTTGCAAAATTGAAAGTTTGTACAAGTCGGGCAACGCTGTTCATAAGTCGAACTTCCCCGAACCTTTCTAAAAGTTCGAAGGTTCGCCAAACCAGTCGAACATCAGTTTCGAAAGAAAGTTCACGACATCCCTACCTGTGTGTGTTAATTACCTTGGTAAAGCCGTTCGCGCGCGTGCGTTCCCGCCAAGAATTGATTTTCTGCCGGGGTAAGCTCGCGAGTTCAGGTTCGCTCAAGCGCCCATGAAAACAGCGTCGCTGCATAACAAAGGGTTCAGCGCATTGTTTGTCAAAGCGCGCGAACAATGGGCCCCAGTGGCGCGAGCACATGAACCAGCATTGTTCTTTAAGCCACCCAGCGCCGCTTCCGTCGACGTCTCTTTTTTCTTTTCTCGAAGTTACCCCCTGCGAGGGAGGCAAGGGAGGATGAGATGCGACGCTCGTATGCTTTTCGGGTAAAACTAGCGTCACTGCATCAGCTATACTTCAGGGTGACAACACTTCCGTTAACTTGATGCGAAAAATCATTGTTGCCAGTTATATCAAGCTTAATCTTAAATCGTACAAAAACCGCTGTTCCCTTCGAAAGGAACGTTAAAACAGTCCGCGACAAAGCGAAACGATATCGTCTGATCTTCCAGACACCGCCTCCAAAGCTCAGAAAGCCGTATTTGCGAATCCGTTTTAATTCCGAAACTCCTACGCTCCTACAATTCCGTGGAGCGGAACTTGCACGCCCCGAAAATTTCAGTAATCGAAGAGTCAGTGGGCGCGTTAAGTCCGTGCTTCGGAGCGCGAGAGTTTGGCGCTCCTTTCACTAAACGGACAGGAGTGCCGCCGGAGACTGAACTCGAGCGCGCTCTTCGTGCACCGAGTATTTCTCGGAGCGCGAGTGACTTCTTTGCGCTCCGTGACGTCACGTAGGCAAACAAGATGGCTGCGTTGTTGTTGAGACTGTCGAGACGAAAGGCGTAGCCAGACCGCTACTACTCTTCAGTGGACTAGTGCTTAATCCAGCAGGTGAAAACGATTTGATTTGAAATCCAGGACAGCAATTAGCGTTCCGGAAAAGGTTTGTTCGTGCATCTCGTCTGAAAATGAATTCATCTATCCAAACGGTATGCGTGCCGATAGTACAGCGACATAAATAGTTGTCGAGATGAGGAGATATTCGGACCGCTGCCCCTTTATAATGCTTAGCGCAGCGAATAAAGAGACTTCGATTGGAAAGCCGAAACATCAGTTAGCGTTGAGGAAAAGGTTTGTTCAGTGCGTCTTGCCTGAAAACGAATTGATCTATCAAACAAGCATGCCGATAGCTCGGCGACGGAAAAGTTTGAGAAGGCAGTCGGACCGCTGCCCTTCTAAAATGCTTCGCCCAGCTGCAGCGAATAAAGATACTTAGATTGGAAAGCCGAAACATGATGTCCATGCATCATGTTTCGTGCATGTGCTATCTATTGAACGACGGTGTGCCGGTATCGGCGTAGCACACCGACGGTTTCCGTGTCGTGCTGCAAGATGGAAAAACAAAATATCTGGCAAGTTTGAGGGTTTCCTGCGTCGACAAGCGGGTTCAAGAATGTCGTCTTTAGTTTAAATATGAACAGCATGCATGGTCAATAAATAGATCGGCCAAGGTAACGTTGCACGTATGTGCTCGAAGCGAGCTTTCAAACCTTGCAGGAATAATAAAACATTCGTAAAAACTTCATAGCGTCGCCGTCTCGTTTACTTTTCACCCTTCCGCTCCACACAGGCCCTAATTAATTTATCTCCGAAATAATTCCGGATTCTGCCACCCGTATCCACGAGATGACGGCTTCGTCATAACCGTACGGTCGGAAGGAGCTCGTGCGGCTCGTCGATAGTTTCGGTGTGTCGCGCTCCTGTACGCCATACGCTGTTCAGTCGCTGCGCTCGGAGTATGAAACTCAAGGCGTTGGAGTAGGAGTAAAGGAGCGCGGACTTCACGCGCCCAGTTTATGAGGGGGAAAACAAAACAAAAAACAACGTTAGTGTACGCAAAGTCAACGTCGAAGCACCAAACGCCAAAACCGGTTCTACTATAAAACTTGCTACACTCAATCGGCAAGTCGGCCTACAGAAGAATGCTCTGCCATGACCCGTGCCCATCTGGCAAAGTGCTCTGGAGCAATACTTCCTGAATAACAAGGCTGGGTACAAAATTTGATCCGTCACCTGTTGGATGCCTGCACGAGCCACATACTTGACATAAGTGCTGCCACAGCGTTGGCCTGGAAATCGCGTTTAATCAGTGAAAACACGACGCCCGTCAAACGCCAAACCAGCAACTTGTTATCCATGAGGTCTTGTTTGGAGATCTAATGGAGTTCAAAGGGGCTAGTCGGTGCATATTGGTAACAGAAAAACAGCACAGAAAAATAAAACGCACAACACAGGGACAAGTAGACAAAAAAAAAAGGGGGGGGGGGATAGGTAGCCAAGTGGCCTAGCGCACACAGCTCGGAGCACGTGGAGCGAAAGCTGGCGCTGCAGAACCCAGGGATCCTGGGTTCAATCCACACCCTGTCCGTTTTGATCTGGATGGGCATCGTACCGACGTGCGGTCGTATATCACTACTGCGTAGTGCACGTTAAAGACCCCAGGCTAGCGGTTGTATTGCACTGGCTAAATTTCTCATCTGCAGCTGGGAGACTCGTCGCGCGTTGAGGCAGACCAAGTTCCAGCCTGTATAAACATACACACACCCCAATTTTTAGACGAAAAAAAGAACAGCGCTGAATCACGATTGTTTTTTTTATTTCTCATCTTATTCAATACGTAGAATAAATAAGACAGATTCATAGCAGTACACTTTTTCAGTCAGCAATTCGGAAATAGAAAAACCGAGTGTGACACAATGTCTAACAAATTAAAAAATTGAAAGAACTGAAACTCAACTTCTACACACACCCCCGGAGCCACTCTACTAACTAATTCAAGCTTTTCATTGTTAATCGTAACTTACTCGGCACCAACGCGAACACCAGGACCAGGCACGTAGCCAGGGGGGCGGGGGGGGGGGGCGTGGTGACCTTTTTTATTCCCCCCCACCCCGAAAATCTTTCATTTTGCTGGGGCCTCCTCTCCTCCCTCCCCCTCACACAGCATTTTGTAACTGCACCCCCCCATCAAAAAAAGTCACAGCATATCCACGTGGTGAATGATGATGAGTGGGCGAAGCTCGGAGTGAATCGTCGGTAAACCAGCGATTCTTCCGTTAATTCGCCCACTCATCGCCATGTAAAGACGTGAGAAACACTGTGTGTGTGTGTATACAAACCACAATCTATCACACACACCACAGCTATGGCCGAACGAAACGTCTAGAAAGTCTCGCTTAAACCGCGCGTCGGCACCTTCGGGCTGAGCTCGCCTGATGCGTTTTGCAGACGCCTCACGAGCTCTCGCTGCATCGGGGTCTGCCTGCCGATACGCGCGCTTTCTTGCCGCTTCCCGTTCCCTGACGTTCTGCAGATCCTCTTGGCGCCGCTGCCGTGCCGCTTCGGCTTCCCGCTCTCGTACGGCCGGATCTTGGCGACGCTGCCGTGCCGCTTCGGCTTCCCACTCTCGTACGGCCGGATCTTGGCGGCGTCGCCGAGCAGACTGACGACGCGATTCGGCTTCCCGCTCTCGCACGGCCGGATCTTGGCGGCGTCGACGCGCAGCCTGACGACATGCTTCGGCCTCTCGCTCTCGCACGGCTGGATTCTGTCTGCGAGCGCGCGCTGCCGCCGCCTTGCGCGCTCTCCGCTCCGCAACATGAGCTAAGCGCCATCTGTCATCTCTACATAAAGTTAATTCCGGAACACGCCATCTCTTGAGCCATTCATAAACTAAACTTGAAGTGGCTACATACAGAGGAGGGACAGACCCACGGCTTAAGGAGCTTCGCCCCTAAAAAAATCCTGGCTACGTGCTTGACCAGGACAGAAGAGACGAATATAACATGCCTCGCGAATTTGCCTGGTCAATTTTTGGGGATGTCTTGTCAAGATTTCGATATGTTCAAACAGATGATGTGAGAATTGCCTTGCTGCTACCCGTCTTGCAGAACGGAAAAACGTACTGGTTCAACAATTAACACGCAGTCATTTATTCCGTTGCCGCCGCGCCGCGATCTTAAGAGCCTCCGCGCATACGCCGCAACGGCATTTTCTCCGTGGTGGAGCGCCGCTTTCGTGGCCAATTGTCCTTGGCCACCTCACGGGGGAAATGGCCACTCACGCTTTGGCAGGCGGGCAACATGGGCCAACGCACTTTGGCTCCCAGGCTGCCCACAAGCTGCAGAACCACATCTATTGCTATGAACTACCAGGTGTCCCGATGGCTTAGACCTCCAAGTCATTTGGTACATGGAAACAATGAAAGTAAGACAAAAATAAAAATACACATTCATAGCGGGGCATGTTTTCAGTTAGCCATTCAAAATTATAAATAGCCAGTGTTACACAATATCCAACAAATTTCAAAATGGAAGGAAAAAAAACTCAACTTCCACAAGCACGTTTTCATTCTACAGATGAATTCACTCTTCATTGCACATCGTAAGTGGCTCTGCACTAACGCATAAACCAGGACCGTATGGACGAATATTAATGCCTCATGCATTTCTCGAGTCAATGTTCGGGGATGACTTTCAAAATGTCAATCTGGCTTCGATGGAAGAAGAGCAAAGCGCATGTGCGTCCAGCAGCCCTTGCCGCTCTCCTGCGATGCTCGCTTTCCCGATAACTTCCTTACGCCCAAGCGAAACAAAACCTTTCAAGCATGCGATGCTTGCCTTTTGGGGACCACCGGACCGCATCTCCTAACTGAATCGCAATCCCTCGCGACATGATTGTAACACATTGAGAAAGCCAGTAATGTTAATTCAGATCCTTCGCCCATTGCGCGAGCCAGAAGCCAACAATGAAATCATCTGCGTTCAAAGCAAATGGCGAACCGAGTCGGAGATCAAACGAAACGTACCGCGCCTTCAACAGCAGCGAACCGTCAACAACGTAAACAGGGTTGTTGGAATACGTGCCGCATACCTTTGTTTTCGAGAAACTCGACCGAACGAAGAGTGGATCAAAAACAAACACGCGGCTTACTCAAACATTCGCTCGGCCAGAGAGTCATCGCGACGCGGTACACGACTCCTCTTCAAAACCATCTCGCTTGGCTAATCGCAAACTCGGCCCAATACGGTCATCCTCCTCCGCAAAAGCTGGGGTGCATTAGAATTAATTACGCGACCGGAGGAAGCCTCCACTCCCTAACAAAAAAATAAATCAATATATTTATATTAAAAAAACAGAGTAATTAAACTTCAAGAAACCGTATACTTTCATCCATATGCACGTTCGCTATCCGCCGGGGTGAGCGCAGCTTAGTGTTGAGTTCGTGCTTTGTGATATATGCAAGAGTTTTTTTTTCTTTGAGTTTTCAGGTAGCGTACTATCCTCCTCCAAAAGGCACATCGGTTAAATGATTCTAAATTTTTTTGGTACGCGCGCGCAGCACCAGATTAACCCTAGATGAAGACGGAGAGCGTAAAGAAAATGGTACGAAGCAAGATACCCACAACGTCGCGAACTTATACGCCGGTTCAACTTACGATGGACCGCAGCGGCAGCTACGAGGTTTCCCAGCCAATCTAGCTCTGTGAACACATCACGTGGCTACGCGCCTGAAGCTGCGCCCTGGCCACGAAGGCCACGCGAACGCTCACATGGCATTCGTTTTGACTCCGATGGCTTTTCTGCGCTTCATTATACATTGAAATAAGTCAGAGAAAGGCGGAAGGTGTACACCTGGCAGCGCGCGGCAGAGCTGTGTGTGCAAATGTCGCGATATTTTTTGGAAAAAGATTTATAAAATAGAGGGATACATGGAGCGTTCTGTTCAGCGGAGCGGGTAAATCGGGAGCCCTGATTTTCGGAGATAACGGGACTAGACGACGGCTTAATGTTTTTGCGCATTTTAACGTGACGCGCGTTACTTTATGCGCACGTGTTTCTGGGTCAACGATGCGTTTTGCCCTGTCTCTTATTTGCACCCAGCGTACCGTGAGGGCCTTTTTGAACGTCGCCACGGAGGGGTCACAGAATCACGACCAATAGAATCAGTGACCCGGATGCAAGGCAAACACGTCGTCTGCTTCGTGGGCTCTGCGATCGACTTCTGCCTGTTCGATAAAGAATGCACGGCCTGGCTTCATGATTGAGTACTGGATGGGTTCATTCAGTGCTAGTCACATTGCACACACATCATAAAAAAACACGGTGTGGGCTGCAGACATGATGGCACAATTATCTGCGCACACGCCTCGAGCATTTTTCGAGACATGTTTGCCTCACACGTATGTATACTTGGGACATATCTGCAGACGTTTGTTTATGGTCATTGTAACATGACTGTTATACAAAAAAGAAGCATACCACAGACAATCTCTGGAGACTGTCTTCTGTATGGTGTATCAACAGTTTGACCTCGGCTTTAGATACCCCCCCCCCCCCACTCTCCTGCTAAACAAATTTAAGATAAATCTTCAAATGACTGGCAACAATGATTTTGAGCACTCATATTGCTGAAGTGTAATTCCTATGAAACGTATATCTAATATAGGCGCTCTGGTGTGAACATGCGTAACACCGTGTGATGGCTGAATTATGATACGGTGCCCCCTGAAGCGTATATATCGCGGATTTTTGTTTTGTTTGGAAGGTTTTATAAAATGGTATCCTACATCCCCTCGCCCCTTGTGTAATGTCTCTATGAGTCCTCGAAGCTTGTTAATTATAATGACGACGAAGATGGTAATTATATAGAAATTACATGACAAGAAATTACGCCATAACTAGTATTCATAAACTAGGTTAAATACAAACACTATAAGGGCGTGCACCAGATGCAGAAAGTGGCCTTGGCATGACTTCTTGGCCAACCGGAAGCCTAAAAGAATTCCCTAGTGGTGGTACCGAGAAACTGTTTTAATCAAAGGTACATGTTCGTATAGGGTTTTAATAAGCGCGTAAGAGTGAAGTGTAGAAACCCTTGGTGGCTGAAAATAGGGTAAACATGATGTTTCAATCATGAGTGTGCTGAAAGATGTAAGAAACGAATGCGGCGTTCAATTCTGTTTTGCTTGGACAGAGTTTGACCGCTCGGACGGCAGATTCCCGGCCCTCGGCGCTTGG